>JAGPOW010002586.1:0-22281 GCA_030014935.1 Caiman crocodilus | reverse complement strand
GTATCAGAGAAATCCCACAGAGCAAACTGGCACGGCTGGGTAGCCTTTGATCTCGCATCTGAGTTACTGCAAGCTGTGTATCTAGTTGGATCTCAGGTAGCTCGCTCACAAGTGTCACCCAGAGGCGGGGGGAGATTCCCCCTGGAGACAGGCAGTTCCTTGATCATGAATTTTGAGAGAGAGAAAGTTTCAGGTGGTCCAGCTCTTCTCTCCGAGTCTTCCTTATTCTCCTGGGCAGTCCTTAACTTATATAGCCCTTGTGACCTCATTTACCTGGCCCAATGGAGGCCAGCACCTGTTCGCTGCCAGCCAATCGATTTGAAATGCATCACCGGTTGCCGGGCAGACTGGCAGGGTCTCTTGCACAACAGGGAGCCCAAGCCCCTCACCCAGGTACGTGATGCCAGTCCCGTAGGCAGAGGGAGCAGGTTTCCCCCGTCCCCCAGGAATGCATCCAGCTCAGGGTACCTAAAGAGAAAGGATGTCTGCCCTCTGCCGGGCCCATGTGAACCAGATTGTCACAGGAGAGTGTCTGCGCACAGACGGAGTTGGCCTTCTGCCACAGACCCTACTGGGAATGAGGGGGGGGCAGAACCGCCCCCAGCACCACTGGCCCCCTCCCCATTCCCCCCACCAAATAAACCCCTCCCTCAACATCCAGCCTGCGTGTGCCTGCGATTCAGGGGGCAAGGCCAGGCTGTGGGGCCCAGGGGGCGGGGCCAAGGCCAGGATGGGGAGGAGCCAGCCTGTATTGGCCTAAGGCGGGGTGCCAAGGCAGGGGGGCAGAGCCAGCTTGCATGGTCCCAGGAGGCAGTCAGCCCATATGGGTCCAGGGGGAGGAGCCAAGGCTGAGGGGGCGGAGCCAACCTATGTTGGCACAGGGGGCGGAGCCAAGGCCCACCTGGGTTCTGGAACACCTGGGACCCTTCTATGCCCTTACTGCGCCATGGCTTCCAGCTCGATGACCCAGGCCCTGCGACTCCCGAGCCCGGCACCCCCCACCCCACGCCCCCTGACCCCAGTGCCCCCTGCCCGGCGCTCCCTGCCCCCAGTGCTGCTGGCTGGGCTGGGGGTGGTGGTGCTGGGCACAGTGCTGGGTGCCGAGGGGTGGCTGCGAGGCCAGGGGCCAGGGGGGCCACGCTGGGGGGGGCTGTGGCGTGAATGCGACCCCCAGGGCTGTATCGCCAGCCCCCAGCCAGGTCCAAGGGGGCAGATCTACGTCCCCTGGGAACTTCTTATCCCCCCCACTACCACCCCCACGCCAGACAGATCTGATGCCGTGTTGCCCTGCCCCCCACAGGGCCGCGCAGGCTGTCGGGGGTGCTGCTGGTGCTGGGCACAGGGCTGGGGGTGCTGGCGGCCACTGGGGGGGTGCTGGGGCCCAGCTGGCGGCGCTGGACTGCCCGGCTCTGCTTCGGGGCAGGTAGGAGACCATCACCCCAGGGCTTGATCCTGTAGCGGGGAGCCTTGGACACCTGCATTCCCTGGGGTGGGGTGAGCCTGGACACTCGGTGTCCTGTGCTGGGGTAGGCCAGCTTGCCTGGGTTCCCTGGGGCGAGGTAGGCCGGGATGGTTGGGTCCCCGGGGCAGAGTGGGCCTGGACACCTGGGTCCCATGGGGCAGGGCAGACTGGGATGCCTGGATGACCTGGTTTGTTGGAGGCTCGGGCGTGGGGGGAGCTTCTGAGGTCTCCCTGCTCCCAATCCTGTTCCACTTGGCCACTGCCCCCCAAAAACAGCTGCATCTCAGTCTCAGTTCCTGCACTCCCCCCACCCCGTATCGAGACCCCCCTCCCACCCGTTTTTTACCTCTCACTCCCACCACAGCCCTGACCACTGGCCTCAGCCTGGTGAACTTCATGGTGTGGACGGCACAAGTTACCCAGCACGGCTGGCGCTGGGGCTGGGCCCTGGCGCTGGGTTGGGCCGCCGTAGCCGCCCTTGGGAGTGCAGGTGAACCGTGGGGTGGCTGCGGCCGCGGGGGGGGGGGGATGTGGCTGGGTCTGCGGAGCAATGGGGGTGCAGTGTAAGGGGGGCACTGTAATGAGGAGGCGGGTGTGGCTGGGCCTAGGGGGAGCAGGGGAGGCAGGTGCGGCTGGGTCTGGGGAGGAGCGGCGCAGTGTAACACCCCCCCACCCTTTGCAGGCGCGTGGCACGCGCGGATCGAGGCCCCGCGGGTCGGCCCCCCCCATTAAACCAGGCCTGGGGCCGAAACGCAGCTGCTTCTTGGGCGCCGCGGCGGAGCGTAACGGGAGCGGGGTTCACCGAGAGGCCCGGGGCCCCTGCCAGGCCCGCCCCCTCCGGGACGGCCCGCTCATTGCGACGCAGGCCGGCGGGCAACGGCGCTCTGTGATTGGCTGCGAGCTTCCAATCCTCTTCTCCATTGCTCCACCCTTGGCTGCGCCCCAACTGGTCCCTGACTGGGTGGGAACCCGCCCGGGAACCCGCCCCCCTGGGCCGCCATTGGTTGTGCGGCTCCTCTGATTGGCCAGCGGGGATTGGCTAAGAGCCTGGAAGGGGGCGGGGTCGCGGAGCAGGGCGCGATGGCGGCGCTGCGAGCCCTGGTCGGGGTCAAGCGCGTCATCGACTACGCGGTCAAGGTGGGGGGGCGGGACCCCTGGGTCCCGTGGGGGGGCAGGGTGCCTGGGTCCTGTATGGGGGGGGAAGAGGCCTGGGTCTCCTGTGGCGGGGCGGGCAGGACCCCTGGGTCCCGGGCAGGGTGCCTGGGTCCCGTGTAGAGGCGCGGTGGGGCTGAGCCGGCCGCCCCCAGGTGCGGGTGCGCGCGGACGGCGCGGGGGTGGCGGCGGACGGCGTGAAGCACTCCATGAACCCGTTCTGCGAGATCGCGCTGGAGGAGGCCGTGCGGCTGCGGGAGCGCGGGGCCGTGCGCGAGGTGGTGGCCGTGTCCTGCGGGCCGCCCGCCTGCCAGGTACCCCGTCCCGTCCCGTGCTGCTCTCTCCCGGGGGAGGGGCGGGGGGCTCCTGGCCACCTGGGTCCTCACGGTACGCCCCGCCCCGGCAGGAGACGATCCGCACGGCGCTGGCCATGGGAGCCGACCGCGGGGTCCACGTGGAGGTGGCGGCCCCCGACTACGAGCGCCTCGGGCCGTTCCAGGTGGCCCAGCTGCTGGCCGCCCTGGCCCGGCGCGAGGAGGTCGACCTGGTGCTGCTGGGCAAGCAGGTGAGCCCTCCCCGACGCCCGGCCCCTGCGCTGAGCCGTGGGGGTGGGGCTGTGAGCCATGACCCCGCCCCCTAGGGTGTGACTCCGCCCCCTGTGCCGCCCCCGACAGGCCATCGATGACGACTGCAACCAGACGGGGCAGATGACGGCCGCTCTTCTGGACTGGCCGCAGGTACCTGTCCCGGGGGCGGGGCCGGGGCCGGGGCCGGGGCCGGGGGGAGGGACTTGGGGAGAATGCAGGCTGCAGAGGATTGTGGGATGGAAGAATAAAGGTTTCTGGGAGTGGGGCTAAGCTGCAAGGGGTCGGGGTCAGCACGGGCTCCCTGGGGCGGAGCGGTGGGGGTCTAGGGGACTTGGGGGCCCAGACGCCCGGGTTCCCCGGGGGGGCTGTGCAAGGGGTGCATGCCCAGCCGCCTGGGTCCCCGTAGGGCACGTTCGCATCGGCGCTGACCCTGGAGCCGGATGGGCGGTGGCTGCGGGTGGAGCGGGAGGTGGACGGGGGCCTGGAGACGCTGCGGCTGCAGCTGCCCGCGGTGGTGACAGCTGACCTACGCCTCAACGAGCCGCGCTACGCCACGCTGCCCAACATCATGGTGCGCCTGGGTCTCCGGGCTGGGGTGGTGGACGCCTGGCTTCTCTGGGGGCTGAAAGCCAGGGCATTTGGAGCCTGGACGCCCGAGTTCTCTGGGGAGGCGGCAGGGGGGCTGGGAGCCCGGACGCTGGGTGTCCCGCGGTGAGAGCAGGGGGTGTTGGGGCTGGGTTCCCGGTGCCTGGGTTCATAGCCGGCCCTGCAGAAAGCCAAGAAGAAGGCGCTGGCGGTGCTGGCACCAGCAGCGCTGGGCGTGGAGCTGGCGCCACGAGTCACGGTGCTGCACGTGGAGGAGCCGCCCCAGCGCCAGGCTGGGCTGCGTGTGGAGACCGTGGCAGACCTGGTAGCCAAACTGCGCGAGAGCGGCTGCATCTGACCCCCCCAGGTATGTGAGCCCCCCCCAAAGCTCCCCTCCCCCCCACCATCCCTGGCTGTGGGAAACCCAGGCAAGCAGGCCCACTGATCCCCGTCTCTCTCTTGCAGCCCCTGGATCTGATCCTGCTGCTATTGGGGGGGGCAATCCCAGACCCCCCAAGGTGCCTTCCTGCCCCCCTCCCCTTCCAGGGCAGAATTAAACCAGCTGGAGATGTATCTGTCTGCCTTGCTCTGTCCTAGCCCTGCCTCCTGGGGCAGATAGGGAGGAGTGGCTGGGACTTACTGCTCAGAAGGAAGGCCCTAGGGTTGGGGGCGGGGCTTAGTGAAAGTCCCTGGGAGTTGGGGGAATTGGTGCCCCCCACCCACTCACAGTTTCTGGGTGAGAAGGTGGGGTTTGAGGGGTGAGGGCTTCTTGCCCAGAAACAGGGGGAATCTAAGAGTGGGGGCGCGTGTGTGTGTGTGTAGGAGCAGCTGGCTGGGAAGAACCCAGGTGTCCTCGCCCCTCCTCTCCCCACACAGACCTGGCCAGGGTCCCCTCTCCAGGGCCCTGAGCTGGGAGACAACCCAGGTGTCCAGGAGATGCCACCCCCACCCCCAGTCCTGCTGGTGCCCCTCTCCCCACAGCCCGGCCTGTGCCCCTCACTCCTGCCCCAGTGCCCCCCAGTGGGATTGCAATGGGTCTAATGCCCCCGAGTAGCTGCCCTTGGCCACTGCAGCTTTCAGTGGGGCAGAGGCTTGTTGCCCCTGCCGCCCCAATGACAATTGTAGTTGGCCCCTGGGGCGTTACGGCACATAGAAGGCAGTGCCACATAATTATGCATAATTTTGCATAGTTTAACTCCAGCGGGGGTCTGTGCCTCTAGCACTGGGGCAGCTCCTGGGACCCTGCATGGGGGCAGCAAGTTGGGGAGGGGGGACTTCTGCTGAGCTGCTGCGGGGGGTGCAGCTGTGAGCTCCGGGGTGGGGGAGGGGGCTCACTGAACAAACCACATCCACATGCACAGACCCCAGCCCCATACACACTCCTCCTACACACCTTCACAGCCCCCCACCAACTGTGCGCACACTCACACCCCTTCACAAGCCCCATGCGCTCACACTCCTACCAACCTCACGCCTTCACACACCCCCACCAACTGCACCTCACGCCTTCACAACCCCCACCCGCATCCCTATTCCCACCAACTGCGCACACTCCTACACCTTCCCACTCCCCATGCACACTTGCACCAACTGCATATCCCTTGCAAACCACACAACCGCCCCCCAAATTGGTATAAAATGTGTTGCCTGGTTGTACGATCACAAAGGACCCGCACCTCTGCCTGAGGAAGGGTCAAACCGCATCAGATTTTTTTTTTTATTTAACAAATTAAACTTTTGCATCATTTTAAACTTTTCTGCTTGTCATTCCTCAGGGTCATAGTAGTGCTCCTGTGTGCATGTGTACATGTACACGCACACATTCATGTGCACACACGCACCCTGGCCAACACCCCTAAAATAGTGACCATCACCCCCTCTGCCCTGACCTCAGCTCCAGCACTGCTACACAGGGTACATGGCCCCTCTAGTGCCCCCCTACACAGTGATTTCCCCAGTGGACATTTAGCACCCCGCTGCGCCCTGCATTGGCCACTGCTGCTCCCAGCCGTGCTGCTGCGTGGCTACAGTCCCTGGCAAATGGGGAAAGGTGTGAGCCAATAGGATATGTTGACACAGGCCAGAGCTGCCCTTAGGGAACCCAGGTGTACGGGTCCCCCCCCTCCCCCTCCAGCCCAGTGCTTATGGGATAAGGAAGTGCCTTCACCCCATCTTCTGTCCCCTAATGGCCCCAGTAGATCACCGCAGCCCCAGCTGGGGCAGTTCACGTCTGGGCCTAGCCCCTGCCCCCGTGACATCACTGTTAGACCCCCCCCATCACGTCCCCCCAAAAAACACCACTTGTTGGTGTTGCTTTTACAAGGTTTTATTGGAAAAGGCCCGCGTGTCTTGCTCGCACTCTCGCTCCGCCGTCCTCTCCCGGTTCATGGATTTCGGACAAATTAACTCCCAAAAGAACACAAAATTAACGACCCGGCAATAAATTAACGTCCCAAAACTAACGGAAACGCGGGGGGACCCTGGCAGTGGGGGAAGCCACCCCAGGGCCCCGCGGGGATGGAAGACGATGTGGAGTTGGTTTCTTGCAAGAAAGTCTTTTTTTCTTTTCTTTTTCTTTTTTTGGGGGGTGGGAGATGTTTTGCCCTTTTTTTTTTTAAACCGTTTCTTATGTCTTTTTCTTTTTTTGTGGTGGGGGGCAGGACATGGCTGAGCCCAGCTCTGGGGAGAGGGATACAGTGGGTGTTGTGTGTGTCTGGTTGTGGGGGTCTCCACCCCCCAGGGGCCAGCGGCCACTCCAACTCCCAGGTGGGTTGACCCACATCAGGGACCCCCTGGGGCTACTCATTGGCCACTCATTGCATGGTGACCCCCCAAGACTTCCCCCATCCCCCCAGGCTGCTTCAGCCCCCACCATGGGGATTGCAGTGGGTCTATTGCCCCCCCAGTGTTGCCCCTTGGTCACTGCAAGCTGCAATTGGGTAGGTTCATGCCTGGTCCCTACTGGCTACTGCAGGGTGCCTGCCCCAAAAGCCCTGTCCCGGCCACCCACCCCCATGATGATTGCAATGGGTCTTGTGCTCCCTAGTGGTGCCCCTTGATCACTGCAGGCTGAAATTGGGTAGATTCATGCCCAGAGCCCCATGAGGTTCCCTGTTGGCTACTGCATGGTGCCCACCCCCTGACAGCCCCCTGCCTCCCCCCCAGTTACCCATGGGGATTGCAGTGGGTCTAGTGCCATCAAGTATTGCCTCTTACCCACGCTCCCTCATACCTCTCTGGCCCAGCGCCCCTCGTGCACCCCTCACGCCAGACCTGGTCAGTCCCCCTCCCTGTTGTGGGTGCCCCCCCAGCCTTTTTCACAGAGTGAAAAGTGGGTTGTCACCATGTTGGTTGTGGCAATTGGGGAGCATAGTGTGCATGCAGGTGTATTGGCTGTGGTGTGTTCTGCATGTGTGTGCAGGGATGTGATGTGGATGTGAGGTTTTTGTGCATGAGTGTGCATGTGCTGGGTAGATGCATATAGTGAGGTGTGTTGGGCCATCTAGTCTGTGTAACGTGTTACGTGTGAGCTGTACATAGTTTGTGTTACCTGTGTGGCTGTGTGTGGGGGCATTATGTAGGTGTCTGAATGAGGTGGGAGTTGTGTGGGTGTGACATCTGTGTACGGTGTGTGCGTGTATGTGGAGGAGGGTGTTTGTGTGTTGCCTGTGTGTGTTCACACACACTGTATTCTATATTGTATGTGGTGCTTGAGGAGTGTGTGTATTCACATCCACACACACCATACAGAATACATAGCATGCGCACACTTCATACAGCATAGCACGCATGAATACACAGTACCTTCCCTCTGTGTGTATGTGTAGTGTGGTACGTATTCTGTATGATGTGTGTGTGCTGCTTGCGGGATGCTTGCACACCCCCGCAACACAGTGTGCCAGGCTCTGTCCCCCCACTCCTTCATCCTCTTGCCTCAGCCACCCTTCCCTCCCCTCCCCCCAGAGCAGGGGGCACTGGGCCAGGGGCAAGGGCAGAGCAAAGAACTCTGGGCCTGTGATATCAGAGTGTGATGTCACCAACAGAGGATGCTGTAACCTGTGACATCAGCCAGCTGCCTGCTTTCACAGCTGTGATATCACTGATGCTGCTACCATAGCTGTGACATCACTGCTCGAGATGGTGTTGTGACTGTGACATCACCAATGATGCTACCCTGGCTGGTGACATCAGGGCCCGAGGTGGTGTCTAGTTGCAGGGCTGTGACATCACTGCTCAAGGTGATGCCATGACTGTGACATCACCAATGATGCTGGGCCTACAACTGTGTGATGTCAGAGTGTAAAAGGCAGCTTCATCCTGTCAACAATTATCAAATACCAGGGGGGATGATGTCAGCTAATGCAATGTGGTCACAGCTGTGATGTCAGAGGGTGGAGGGAGGAGAGAACACCCAACCACTATGATGTTACAGCTTACAACACCCCTGTTACTGTGACATCACCAGGTCAGCCCCAATCTGACACCTGGGATGTGGCAGAGACATCATGAAGGCAATGTCACAGACTGCAGCTCTGTTGTCAGAGGTACCAGCCCAATGACATCATAGAGCAGGGGGAGGGGAATGGGACAATTCACCCAGGGTGATGTCACAGGCCTCTGCTGCCCACCATGACCTCCAAATGCTGTGTTGTGATGGCAGAGATGGGCAGCCCTGCCTCCTCCTCACACGAGCCCTACAGTGGCCGCCCTCCCCGCCTCCCCAACCCCTCGAATGGGACCCAGGCGTCCCGCGCCCGGGCACAGCAATTGCATAGATTTCCGGGTCCCGGCCTACGTACAGCACCAAGCGCGGGGTGGGGGGAAATAGAGGCACACAGCCCCTGGCTGGCTACTGCCTCCCCATCCCCTGTGACACATTGTGGTCATCCTCGTCCAGACCTGGCCTCTCAGTGACAGGGAGTATCTGTTTTCAACCCCTCCAACGTCTCGCCAGTCAGCAACAAATTCAGCTCCAGGATCCAGCCAATGAGAGGGGGGTTCTCAGGCCCAGAATAAGGACAAACCAGTACTATTTTCAACCGTCAACAAAATGTCACCCCACTGGAGAAGATTTTCAGTCCAGTTTTCAGCCATTGAGGGGAATTTTGGAAAATGATGCCATTTTCAAACATGAAGCAAGGAAAAAGGTGCCATTTTCAACCCCTCCAAGATGTCTCTGACTTGTGACATATTTGACTCTGAGATTCAGCCAATGACAGATTTGCAACCTCAAAACTGGCTAAAACCAGTGCCATTTTTAACCCCAGATCATGGGAAAAAGACACTGTTTTCCGTCCCTCCAAGATCTCTCCAACCCACATTTAGCTCCAAGCTCCAGCCCATGACAGGGATTTTCAGGTGCAAAGTGGGATCAACCAATGCAATTTTCAACCCCAGATCGTGGGGAAAAAAAATGCTATCTTCAGCCCTTTCAAGATCTCGCCAACCTGCAACACATTGGCGCTGGTTTTACCCCATTTTGGGGATGAGGACCCCCCCCCTTTGGCTGGATTTTGGAGCCATTTGCAACCACCAAGAAAATGTCACCATTGAAGAGGGTTTTTCAGTCCAATTTTTAACCAATGGGGGATTCACTGCTCAAATCATGGGAAACCAATGGTATTTTCAACCCTCTAAAAATCTCTCTGACCCGTGACACATTCAGCTCCAGGATCCAGCCAATGAGTGGGATTTTTCAAGTGCAAAGTAGGATCAACCAATGCCATTTTCAACCCCACATTATGGGAAAAAATGCGATTTTCAACTCCAAGATTTCTCTGACCTGCAACAGGTTTGGCTCTGAGATCCAGCTAATGAGGGGGTATTCAGTCTAAAAACAGAAAAACCAGTGCCATTTTCAACCCCCTACAAAATGTCACGGTTGGAGGGCATTTTCAATCCAATTTTCAGCCAACGAAGGGAATTTTTGGCTCAAATGGGGGAAAGCCAATTCCATTTTCAAACCCAGAGCAATGAAAATTACACCATTTTTAACCCCTCCAAGATCACTCTGACACACAACATGTTTGGCTCCATGATCCAGCCCACAAGGGTGATTTTGATTTGCAAAGTGTGATCAACCAATGCAATTTTCAACCCCAGATCACCCCCAGTGGGAAAAAAAATGCTGTTTTCAACCCCTTTAAGATCTCGCCAATTAGCGGCACATTTGGCTCTGAGATCTGGCCAATGAGGGGGGTTCTCAGCCCCAAAACCAGTAAAACCAGTGCCATTTTCAACCCCCTATGAAAACAGCATCCTATTGAAGGGGATTTTTCAGCCCAATTTTCAGCTAATGATGGTAAATTCTGACTGAAATGGGGAAAAAACAATACCATTTCAAAAATGGAGCAAGGAAAAAGATGCCATTTTCAACCTCTACAAGACCTCTCGAAACTGTGAGACATTCAACTCCAAGATCCAACCAGTAAGGGGGATCTGGAGAGCCCAAACTGGGCAAAACCACTGCCATCTTCAGCCCCAGATCATGGGGAAAAGATGCCATTTTCAGTCTCTCCAGGAGCTCTCCAACCCATAACATGTTTGGCTCTGAGAAAATGGAAAAACCAATGCTAGTCTCAACCTCGCCTGCACTAGCTCACAATTGGAGGGGAGTCTCAGTCTAATTTTCAGCCAATGGGGAGAATTCATGGTTCAAAATTTCGTGGGGAAAAACTGATGCCATTTTCAAATCTGGAGCAAAAAAAGAGATGCCATTTTCAGCCCCTCCAAAACACCTCCAACCCATGACGCATGCAGCTCTGAGATCCGGCCACTGAGGGGGGGGCTCCGCCCCAAACATGGAAGAAAGGTTATTTTCAACCGCTGACAAACCACCAACCTTGGAGAGGATTTTCAGTCCAGTTTTCAACCAATGTGGGGAACTCCTGGCTCAAACGGGGGAGGGGGGGAAGCAATGCCGTTTTCAAACACAGATCACATAACAAGACGCCATTTTCAACTCCTCCAAGGCGTCCCTGCCCTGCAACATGTTTAGCTCCAGGATCCGGCCAATGAGGGTGCCCCAAACCTGGGTAAAATCAATGCCATTTTCAGTCCTAGATCATGGGGGAATAGTGCCATTTTGGCCAATGAGGGGGATCCTCAGCTGCAAAGTGGGATCACTCGATGCAATTCGCAACCCCAGCTCCCGGAAACCTGCTGTTTTCAACCCCTCCAAGATCTCTCCAGCCAATGAGAGGCGGTCCTCAGTCCGCCCAGGTCCCACCCCCAGCGTCCTCTCCCTCCACAACCAAAGAGGATTTTTAACCAGCAAAATTTAGCCTGAAGGAAATTCGCGGCCTCGCCCGAGAGCGGAAATTGCCACCTGCCACGAGTCAGGGTAAGCTCGCGCTCCTGAACCCCCTCAAAGCCAATGAACCTACGGGAGGGGCGGGGCGGGGCGGGGAGGGGCGGGGCTTGCTTGTGTTCACCCCGGCTCCATGCAGCGTACTCCCCCACACACACACCGATGGAGGCCACACAAGCCACCCTTACTGGGCGGGGCTTGCGAGGGTGGGGGTGGGGCTGGCCCCGGGGGGGGGGGGACTTGCCAGCTAGGAGGGGCGGGGCTCTGGGAAGCAGGGCTTGCTTCCCGTAACCCTTTCACGTCCAAAACAGGCGGAGGGGGTGGGACTTCACGGAAAGTTAAACCAATAGCTCCCGAAGCAGGCAGATGGGGGCGGGGCCAGGCTGGGAGGGCAGGCTTCAGGCAGGACAGGGGTGGAGCCTCACCCACAGCTCTTAACCCTTTCGTTCCCAGAGCGGGGGGGGCGGGTCTAGGCTGGGAGGGCAGGGCTTTGGGGGGGTGGAGCCTCACCCCTGGACCTTAACCCTTTCACTACCTGCTCTGCCAGAGCCAGGAGGGGGGCATGGCTCCTCCCAGTTGGGCGGGGCTTACCAGGCACCCTCTCAACCCCCTCCCAGGGGCATGGGCAGGGCTTGCCAGCAGTGGGCGGGGCCCCACAGGACAAGGCTGGTGGTCCTTCACCCTTTCAGGGGGCTCCAGCGCAGTCTCTCCGGCAGCGGGACAGGTGATGCGGATGGCTGGGGTTCAGGGTGAATTCACGGGGTTTTGGTTCCTTCACAGTGTTGGGTGGTTTTTTTTTTGTATTTTTTCTTGCTTTTTTTTTTCTTTTTCTTTTTTTTCCCCTCGTTTTCTCTCTCTCTCTCACTCCAGCGCCGCGGGAGCAGGTCCCGGCTCCTCTTCCCCTCGCTCGCGCGCCTAAAGCCCTTGGATGGGGAGTCCCCGGCGCCGCTGCCACCCCTAGAGCCTCAGCAGCAGGGTCACAAAGGCCGACGCCAGCAGCCCCAAGACGACGGGAGACCCCAGGCCCAGCCCAGCCGCGCTCTCCAGGGCATCAGGACCTGCAAAAGAGTTGGGGGGAGGGGGCGGTCAGGACACTTGGGTTGTTTCCTGGGTCTGGGAGAACAGAGGAAGGACGGGGCTGGATGCCAGACGCCTGGGTCCTCCCCGGCGCTAGGAGGGGGAGAGGTCTGGCAGTGAGAGCAGAGGGGCTGGGAGCCTGGACACCTGGGTTCTCTCCAGCTCTGAGAGGACAGTGGGGTCCAGGGGCGGGAGCAAGGGGCGCTGAGAGCCCAGACGCCTGGGTCCTCCCCAGCTCAGGGGGCGGGGGATGGCTGTAGGGTGAGAGCAGTGGGGGTTGGGAGCCCGGACGCCTGGGTCCTCCCAGCCCAGGGAGCGGGGCAGGGGCAGAGGGACGTACGGATGAGCCGCAGGCTGATGCTGGAGGTGCCCAGCTTGTTGGAGGCCAGGCAGGTGTAGTTGCCGTAGTGCCAGGCGCTGACGTTGGCGAAGTGCAGCTTGGAGCGTGTGCGCTCATTGCGGATCTCCAGCCCCTCCAGGCGCCCAGTCAGCCTGCAGGGGCAGGAGCTGTCAACCTACCCTCGTCAACCCAAGCAACCCTCCATCCAATCGTCAGCATACCCCCAACCCTCAGCCCAACCACTGCCCTCGCACCATCAACCCAATCAACCCTCCACCCAAGCCCCGGCCCAGTCATCACTTGACCCCCCATCAACCCAACCCCCTGCACCCAATCATCATCCCCCCCATCAATTCAATCAATGATTGACCCAACTCCCACCCAATCAACCCACCCTCATCAAACCAAACAACCCTCCACCCATCTCTGTCAGCCCTCCTAATTGTCAACTCACCCCCCATCAACCCAACCCCCTCCACTCAATCACCCTACCCCGATCCAATCAACCCTCAACCCAACCCCCATCCTATCATCAACCCACCCTGTCAACCTAAACAACCATTGACTGATGCCACCCTCAACCCAACCACCCTGCCCATATCACCCCACCCCAGCCACTTACCCAGACCTCCCCTTACCCACCCACTCAACCCAACCACCCTTCAACCAACCACAATCAGATCCAACCATCAGGCAAGGCCATAACCAGTAAACACAATGAACTACCAATCAGTTCAAGCCATAATCAACAACCAGCCAACACTCCATTCAATAAAACATCTGCCTACCCAATAACCAACACAACCCACCAGCTAGTGAGCCCTGCTCAACTGACACAACCAATCAACAGCTAAACACCCCAGATAAGCCAACAAAGGGTTCACAACAGCCAACCCAAAATACCAACCAACTCAAGAATAAAGAGATCTACCCAATAACCAACCTACACAACAAATCACCAACCAGCTCCGCCCACAGTCAACACAACCAACCAACCTACCCAACAAACTCATTGATTCATCATCAGATATAACAGTCCACCAATGAATGACTTCAGCCATGAACCAATGCAACCCACAGCCAACCAACAAGTGACTCCACCCACAACCAATGTGACCAACAACCCAGTCAGCAACCCTATTCAATCCCCAGTCAATGCAATTACCCATCAAAGTATGACCTCAGCCATGAGTCAATGCACCCAACAACAATCCAACACACCCAGTCTACAGCCAACCAATGCAATGAACCACCAAAAGGCTCAACCTACCCGACACCCCTATTCAATGCCCAGTCAATCCAATGACCCACTAATGAATGACTGTCATGGACAAATGCAACTAACAACCAACCAGCTCAACCAACAACTCACAACCAACACAGCCAACAACCCACCCAACAACCATATTCAATGTTCAGTTAGTGCAACAACCCATTAATGAATGACCCCAGCCATGAACCAATGCAAACAACAATAGTCCACAACCAACCAATGCAATGAACCACCAACTAGCTCAACCTACCCAAAAACCTTATTCAATGCCCAGTCAATGTAATGACCCACCAATGAATGACCTCAGCCATGAACCAATGCAACCAGCAATGAACACACCCAACCCACAACCAACAAATGCAATGAACTACCAACTGGATCAACCCATCCAATGCTATTCCATATCCAGTCATCATGACAACCCACCAATGGATGACCCCAGCCATGAACCAATGCAACCACCAACCACCCAACTCACCCAACCCACAACCAACCACCAACCAACTCAACCCACAACCATCACGACTAACAACCAATCCGACAAACCAAATCCAATGCCCAATCAACTCAACAACCCACCATTGAAGGACTTCCACCATGATGTAACCCACTAACAACTGATCAACCAACACACTCAACATGCAACCAACCAACTCAACATGCAACCAACCACCCAACAAGTGGTCAATGCAATGAGCAAAAAACTAGCCAAACAACAAACTAATCAACCAACCAAACACCAGTCATGATGCACAACCTCCCTGCTGGCCAATGGGGAGGCTCATTACTCACAGCTTGTCATCCTTGAACCACTCGAAGTTGGCGGGGGGCACGGCCATGGCCTCACAGCGCAGGATGGCTGACTTACCCAGAGGGGGATTTAAGTTCTTCGTCTCTGAGATGACCGGTGGGTCTGTGGGGGAAGGGAGGGAAGAGTCAGAGGTGGGGGCCACAATCCTGCCCCAATCCTCAGTGCTGGCTGTCTCAGGGACCCATCTCCCCTAGGGGCAACTGCTTCATCCACTCCAAGCTGGGGCTGTCTCAGTACCAAGGGGGATGTGAGTTGGTAGTGAGGGGAATCATCCAGCTCTGGGAGAGGATTTCCCCCTTCTTGGGGAATGTTACATCCAGCTGCTCCACCACTGGCTACATCATGGGGCCAAATAAACCCAGAAGCAGGGCAGATGCCACGATTCATGGGCACCAGCTGGCTCTGGGGTTAGGGACTACCCTGTTCCACTAGGCTGCTCCACCCCAGATGCCTGGGCAGGTTCACTCACAGTTGACAGTGACCAGCACAGTGCGGCTGTCAGGGGAGGCAACGCCGTTGTCTGTGATGCACTTGTACTCCCCGGCCTGCTCTCGCGTGATCCCTGTGATCTCCAGGTACTCGCCCTCGCTGGTGAAGCCATCTGTGGGGGGATGGGGGAGGAGGGGCAGGGCAGGGCAGGGGAGGTAGGGCCCAGAGACAGACACAAACACAGACTTACGCACGAGAGAAACACGCAACACACACACACAATGACACCTCCGTTATCGACCTCCTCAGACACTGGGCCTGGGGGGGCGGGGCAGGGGGCTGTAGGTCAGGAGTGAGGGGCACTGGCACGGGGGGGGCAGGGGCTGCAGGTCAGGAGTGAGGGGCACCAGCAGGGTTGGGGCTCAGGGGGGCTGTGGGTTGGGAGCGAGGGACACTGGCAGGGCTACAGGGAACCAGGTTGGGAGTGAGGAGCACCCTGCCCCCCCCGGCCCCACCTACCTTTCAGCTGCTGCCAGGTGACACTGGGCTCTGGTTTGCCAGCCGCCAGGCAGAGCAGGTTGACGTTGCTGCTCTCATTCACCGTCACCGAGGACGAGATGTTCGTTATCCGGGCAGGGACTGGGGCGAGGGGGGAATGACGCATGAATGAGCACCCCCAGAACCCTTAATCCCAGGCTGGCCCTGCCAGAGCCAGCTGCCCCCAGCCCTGGCACCCAGCAGAGACTCCTGGCAGCAGACAGGAATGAGTTAATCCCTGACTCATGGTACTTCAGAGTGGAATAAAGCTGCTAATGAGGCCTATTGTTGCCTTCTGATTGGCCGTTGCTGCTGCCTTCCTTCCGGCCAATCAAGGAGAACTATGGGCCAGGTGCCAGCTCCGCCCCCCCACCCCAGCCAATCAGCTCCCATTGTCCCATCTCCAGGTGCCTGGTTCCTGCCAGTCTGGCAGCAACCCGGGGCCTCCTCGGGAAAGGAGGAGGCAGGGCCAGGTGGAGGAGAGGCCTCAGGTCCTGCCCTAGCCCTTCCCAGACCCCTTAGATCATCCTCCTCCAGAGGCCCCGCCTCCTGATCCACAGGCTCCACCCCTCTCCCAGTCCCCAACTCCTGTTCCATAGGCCCCACCCCAGGCCACAGCCCCTAGCCAACAGGCCCCACCCCCTGCCACCAAGGACTCCACCTCCTTCCCAGGGCTGCTCCTCTCTTCCATAGCCCCACCTTGCTGCCCCAGACCCCTCCCTCTACTGCATAGGCCCCTCCCCAGAAGCCCCACCCACTGCTCCATTGACCCTGCCCCATGCCCTATTGGCACCACCTCCTGCTCCACAGGTCCCGCCCCTTTCCCATAGGCCCCACCCCTGGTCCTATATGGGCCACCTCTGCGACATAGGCCCCCCCTGCTCCACAAGCCCCTCCCACCCCCAGGCCCTGCCGCCCCCATGCGCACCCTGCACAATGAGGTAGAGCTGGGCAGTGTGGGGGCGCAGGCGGGTCTGGAAGGAGCAGGTGTAGAGCCCCTCGTCATAAGCGTCCACACGGGTGATGGCAATGGCAAACTCGGCAGCACTGTGCGCCAGGAGCTGCACGCGTGGGTCCAGTGACCATTTGTCGCGCCCAGCGAAGAGGATGTTGGAGCGGTTCAGCCAGGCCACACGGGTCACCTCCGTGTCGATGGCACAGCTGGGCCAGGATTGCTGGGTCAGCATAGCATGGCGTGGGGTCTAGCCCCCCTCCCCTGCCGCCACACCTGGGGCCTCCCCCTTTCCCCACTGATGCATCAGGTCTCCCTCCCTGGACGCCTGGGGTCTCTATCCACCCGGGGGCCCGGACGCCTGGGGTCTCCATCCACCCGGGGGCCCGGACGCCTGGGGTCTCTATCCACCCGGGGACCTGGACGCCTGGGGTCTCTATCCCCCCGGGGGCCCGGACGCCTGGGGTCTCTATCCACCCAGGGGCCCGGACGCCTGGGGTCTCTATCCCCCCGGGGGCCCGGACGCCTGGGGTCTCCATCCACCCGGGGGCCCGGACGCCTGGGGTCTCTATCCCCCCGGGGGCCCGGACGCCTGGGGTCTCTATCCACCCGGGGACCTGGACGCCTGGGGTCTCTTATCGGCCTGGGGGGCCTGGGCCCCTGGATTTTCTGTCCCCTACACCCTGTTGCCCTCCACTCCAGACCTGCAGCCCCCCAGCTGGTGTTCCTCACTGCCCACCCGCAGGGCCCAGCCCCCTGCCCAGGGTCTCGGGGTGCAGGCACTCACCTCAGCGTGGCATTGTCGCCCTGGCACACGGTGTAGTTCTCGGGGGGCTGGTTGTAGTCGAGGCCCCACGCCAGCAGCCCTGTAGGATGGGAAAGCGTCAGTGGACGAGGCATGGCCAGGGAGCCCGGGCATCCGGGTCCCCAGCACCCCTGCTCTCACCCCTCAGCCCTGCCCGTGCCCTTCACCCAACCACAGCCCACTGCCTTCGTGGCATTTAGGGACTTCTTGGCTAATTAGGGCGAGGAGGCGCTGGGCGATTATGCAAATTGCAATGCAGTGAAGGCGGCTGGGGTGGGGGGCACTGGGAGCCTGGATTCTCCCACCACAGCCAGAGGTCTTGGGGGCAGAAAGAAAACCCGGGGAAGGGGAAAAAATTAGAAATTATTCATATGACGAGCCCTTCTCATTACTGCCTCCAATTAGGGTGGGAGGGTGTGCATGCACATGCGTGTCAGCACCTGGTGCACACATACACACAGAACATAGGTGTCTGGGACATACACGCACATACACACACCAGGAAAACTACAACCTCATGCCATGGGGGGAGAGAGGGACTGTGTGTGTGTGTGTGTGTGTGTGTGTGTGTGTGTGTGTGTGTGTGTGTGTGTGTGTGTGTGTGTGTGTGTGTGTGCGTGTGTGTGTGTGTGTGTGTGCGCGCGCGCGTAGGGGTCGAGAGCCCTGCGTGCACATAGCGTGAGGTGTACACATGCAGGGAACCCAAGTATCCAGGGGACCCGTCCTCCACCCCCGCAGGTGTCCAGGACACACACACACACACACACACACACACACACGGAACCCAGCCGTCCGAGACACACACACATCCCCCAGGAGTCCAGGGCCGCCCCCCGCGGTATGCAAGACACACACTCGCTCCCGCCCGCGCGGCTTTGCCCGGGTCGGGCCGCCCGAGAACCGCGGCGCGGGGCCTGCGGCAGAGCCGCCTTGGAGCGATTTCTCGGTTCACGTCCCCGCCCGCGCCACCCGCTCCAGCTCCTGCGGCGGTGCCTGGGGCGGGGGCCGGACGCCTGGGTGCCGTCGTGCCCCCGCGTGTGCGCGTGCCTGGGCCCGTGGGAGCGCGCGCGTGCCCGTCACTCCTGCACCCCTGTGAGGCGCCCGCGCTCCCCGCGGAGGCAGGGGCAGGGGAGCGGACAGAGACGGGCCGGGGTGGGGGGTAGGCAGAGCGCCTGGCTGCATGGCTGGGGGAGTGCGGCGTCGATGGGCAGATAGTGCGGGGAAGGGAGGCAGTAGGACTGCGGGGGGAGGCAGGACGAGGAGGATGGAGTCTACAGGGCTGCCTGGCCGGCTCTTTCAGGACGGAGCGGGGAGGGGAGGCGAGAGGACAGACAGGTCGTTGTGGAGATGGGGTCACCCGACTGATGCCAACACGAGGCAGAGCCCTGCCACTGCCACCGCCTGCCCAGCGTGGCTCCGTGTGACACGACCCCTGCTCCTCTGGGAGCCGGCCCCACCCTTCACACCAACCCCGTCCCCACAGGCATCGACCATGCACCCCTGGGATGGCTGGGGTGTCCAGAGACAGATGGGTGATCCATGTCCAATGCCCCACTGAGACCACCGACAGCACCCCGAGGCCCACACGGAGGCCGTTGGCAACACCAATACACCAGCACAAGCAACAGCCACCCGACCCACAGCAACAGGGAGAGCAAAGGGTGCCAACAAACACGTGTCAGCCCCTGCTGTAGGCCAACAGCACTGCCATTGGTGATGGCCACAGCTCCAATGCAACGATATCCACCTCGTCAATCTCACCCTGATGGACACCCCCGTGGGCCACAACCCCCCCCCCCGTCTCTATGCCCCTGACACCACGGCAAGGGGGGGTCCTGGGGGCTGAAGTGACACCACCGTGCAGCCCCCAACCCTACGCAGTGCGGATCGCAAGGGTCCATCCCGGCCTTCGAAGGGATGGACGCTTCTTGTCACCGTGGCCACCCATCTGTCTCTACACACACCCCTCATCCATCCATTCATGCACCCACCTACCTACCTACCTACCTACCTTTCTCAACCCCCACCACTCTGTGTCTGTCCATCCACCCACCCAATCCTCCACCCATCCTTATAACCCTCTATCTAGCCAACCATCCACCTGTCCCCATGTCCATATATTTGTCTGTCCATCCATCCATCTCTATAAGCATCCATCCATGTTCATGTCCATAATCCATCTGTCCATCAGGCCCTCCATCTTCATACATACTGAGTTGTAAATCCACCTCAGTAACTATTCATTCACCCATTTGTCTCCATGTCCATCTATCCATCCATCCACCCACCCATCCATCTCTATAAGCTTCTATCTATCCATCGGTCCATGTGTCCATTCCCATCCATTCACGCATGTCTGTCTGTCTGTCCATCCATCCATCCACCTCTCAATACCCATCCCTCCATCCTCATGTCCACCCACCCATCCATCCATATAACCTTCTACCCATCCATCTATATGTCCATCCATCCACCCCATGTCTTTCCATCCCCAGGTGCCTCCATCCCTTCTCTACAGTCTTCCATCACTCCATCCACCCCCATGTCTCAACACCTGTCCATCCCTCCCAGCCCGCCTCCTTCCATCTCCCACCCTCTTTCTAGCCATCCTCCAAAGGCCAAATGCTGCGCCCCCCTCCCATCCTGCTGGGATGGGCATGGACTCCTCCAGATGCCTCGGATGGATACATACATGTGCACATGCACACACCCCCACCCCAGGCATCAGGGACACACACACAGGGCACCCAGGTGTGCTTGTGTGTGTGTCTCACACACACACACACACACACGACACCACACACAGGCATCTGGGACATGCAAACATGCAAATTATGCATCTCACCTTTGCAGAACCACACTCATGGATGTGGGTGGGCAGGACACACACATGCATAATTGCCAGCACTTCAAGGCCACACACACACACACACACACACACACACAGAAACAGACACACACACAGTTACACACACAATATAGCATCTTGCAAAGACAGGTGCACACCCCCACACAAATCACTGTGTATCAGGGAGTTAACCCATACAGCTCAGACACACACAACCCAGGTATCCAGGACACACACACACACACAGAGGACCCAGGTATCCGGGGCGCACACACACCTCCAGGCCTCTGTGCCAGTCCTGGATCAGCTCAGATGACATAAGTGTCACACACACGCACTGACCGGATTGTGCATTCTGACCGCGCACGCAGGCATGGCTCAGGTGGTGCCTTCTCATCATGCGGAACCCAGGTGTCCAGGACACACACACACACAGAGGCATTTGGTACATACACACAACCAATCCAGGCATCTGGGAGGCACACACATGCATGTACACACACCAGACACCTGGGACACACATACACACTCTCTAATCCGGTTGCACAAACACACAAACAATTATGCTTTGCCTGACCCTCAAACTGTGCAAAAACACACACACGTGTAGCCCATGTCAATACCCAGCTACACCTACACACACACAACCCAGGCATCCAGGACACTCCCTCCACACACACTCCCATGCATCTCATTGCAATCTAGGTACACACATACACACACACAGACTTGTGTAGCCCCCAAAATCTAACTACAGACATGCACACTTGTGTACCACTGACATCCAACTACACACACACAGACATCCTTGTTGTCCAGGATGTGCATGCGTGCGTGTGCACACACACACATTTGTGTATCCCTCACATTCAAACTACACCCACCCACCTGTGTATCCAGCTATACACAGACCGCCCCCCACCATACACACCATGGTGTATCCCATTGCAACACCAATCCTGGGTGGTGTAATCCAGCTACACACAATCTATACACACACACACCTGTGTACACACACACAATCTACACACGCGCACATTTGTGTCCCCCACTGCCGTCCAGCTACACACACAACCCACAGTCTATACACACACACACAATCAATAATCTCCAGACAACTGTCCCTCATTGCCCTCCAGCTACACACACAGACCTACAATTAGCACACAATTTACACACACACCTGTGTCCCCCGCTGCCTTCCAGCTACACACACACAACACGTAATCTAGACACATAAAATCAACATACAATCCACACACACCTGTCCCTCACTGTCTTCTACCTACACACTCAACACACAATCTATACACACTTCTCTCCCACTGCCCTCCAGCTACACACACACATACACAATCAACACACAATCTACACAAACACACCTGTGCCCCCACAGCCCACAAGCTACACAACACACAATCTATACACCCACATATAATCAACACACATACTACACACATGCATACTTGTGTCTCCCACTGCCCTCGAGCCACACACACGCGCGCGCGCGGGGCATGCCCATCACCGTGGTCGGGTTCTGCAATCCCCTAACACGCGCGCACACACGCGCGTGTCCTGAGCGCTGTGCTGCAGTCCGACACGCGCAGGCCCCGCGGCGCCCCCGGCCCCGTGGTGCAGTCTGAGCTCACGCACACAAGGAACCCAGGTGTCCGGGCCCACTGCGCCCCCCTTCCCCTGCAGCACATGGAAGCCAGGCATCCGGGGAACACCCCCGGGCATATACTGGGGCCCCTTGCAAGGCCCAGACACCATCGCACACCTCACGACCGCCCCCCCCGCCCCCAATGCAGCAAAGAACCCAGGCATCCGGGCCCCCTCCCTGCAAGACATCCAGCTAGAGAGCCCAGATGTCCAGGGACCCCCACCCAAAAAACCCAGGCGTCCCGCTCCCCTCCCTCCAAGACCTCCATCCAGAGAACCCAGGGGTCTGAGAACCGCCCCCCCAACCTGCATCCAAAGAACCCAGGCATCTGGGCACCCCCCATCACCCACAAAAAACAGGTATCCAAGACCCCGCACTTTCCTCCCCAAACACCCCCCAAGAATGCAGGTGTCCAGGCCCCCCCCACACCCAGAAAACCCAGGTGTCCGGG
>JAGPOW010002581.1:454287-468760 GCA_030014935.1 Caiman crocodilus | reverse complement strand
TGCCTTTTCCCCCGATCTCTGCCACTGCTTTGGCCTTGTCTCCTCTGCCTTTTCTCCCGATCTCTGCCACTGCTTTGGCCTTGTCTCCTCTGCCTTTTCTCCCGATCTCTGCCACTGGTATGGCCTTGTCGCCTCTGCCTTTTCCCCCGATCTCTGCCACTGCTTTCGCCATGTCTCCTCTGCCTTTTCCCCCCGATCTCTGCCACTGCTTTGGCCTTGTCTCCTCTGCCTTGTTTCCTGCTCTCTTGCTCTAGCTCTTCGGTTACGATGCTCCGCATGCACACGTACCCCGAACACAGAGACTCACGCACACACTGCAGCATCCACATTAGGATCTCACCTGTGTTCATTCGTGGGCAGTATGTGTGTGAACTGGTGTATAGACGTGTATGTATATATATATCTTCATGTGTATGTTATACGTGTTAATGATCCGTGTGCATGCCTTGCGTGTGCAGGTATTGAAGAATGATTTTTTCTCCCCGTGGATGTGTATAGTGTGTAGGTTTTTGAATTGGTGAGCGGTGTGCGTGTGTCTTGGATAGCAATTTATCGCGTGTCTGTGCCCGGTTTCAAGTGTGCTTGTGCTCGCCCGGTGGGAGTGTATGCATCTGGAGTGTGTTTGTGTACCTGATGTGTGTGTAATTGCACACCACTCCTTCCTCTTTCACAGCGGACATTGAGACCGTGCGCGTTGCCTGACCCCTGCGTGGGAGGAAGGCAGCCGGGGTCGGAGCTGGAGCCCCGCGCACGGGGCAGGACCCACCGGGCTGCAGCTTCCTCCACGCTCGGCTGGCTCGACGCGCGGTGCCCGGCGCTCGTGTCCCCCAGCACGGTCGCGTCCCTGTGCTGCGTGCTGCCCGCCGTGGCAGAGCAAGGGCAGGGGAGGCAGAGGAGCCCGGCAGCGCTCAGCCCAGGGCAGCCCCTCCAGCATGCTGGCAGCACCGGGGGGAGCGTGCCACGGGCCGCCCCGAGAGGGAGTGCGTATCGGGGTGGTGGGGCCTGGGAGGATACCCCAGGATGTCTCCAACCCTCTGTCCCAGCCGGGCCGGACCCCTTGCACACATGGCCCAGGTGACATGCCAGAGCCCCAGGAGGAGCTCTCCCGGCCCCAGGAGCCAGGGAGCGTGCCGGGGGTGGTCGGTCAGCCCTGGAGATGGAGGCTGCGGCCTGTCTCTGCGAGCTGCGGGGCTCCGTGTGCCCGGGCGGCTCCCACGGAGCAGCAAAGGCGGGGGAAGATCCTGCGTCTCCATCGTGTTAGTCTGGAACCGGGGGGATGACGCGAGAGGCAAAGCTGCAGACGGAGGAGGTTTCTCTGCACGCCTATAAATGTACTCAGCAGCCAGCACCCCCGTGTCTGGAAAGGCACTCGTCAGCTTGCCCGCAGGTCGGGCTGCCTGCCCTGCCCTGCCCTGTCCTGTCCATCGGGCAGGTCACTGGGCCCCTCACCGGGATGCTCTAGTGGCCCAGCCACCGTGCAATGCAAAGCCCCTTTGTTTCCCAACTGCCCCGTCCCTTTTGGGACTCACTTATTCATCGTTTTGCCCAGGGCTAGCGGCCCAGCCATCGTGCAATGCAAAGCCCCTTTGTTTCCCAATTGCCCTGTCCCTTTTGGGACTCACCTACTCTCCGGTTTGGCCCAGGGCGATTGCTGCCGCTACCAGCCATTTGCAGGTGATTTCCGTCACGGAGTTGTCACCGCTGGGCACTTTTCCAGCCCCGTCTCTGCACGGACGCATCCAGAGCGCCACGCTTTCCTCGCCACGCTCCCCTCTCTCTGCACGCCGCCTTCTCGCGCTCCGTGGCAGCGCTTCCCCTCGGGCACAACTGGCAGCGGCTTTGCACGTGGCTTTGTAGGCAGCTCGGTGACCACGCAGAGCCTCGCAGGCGTGGACGCTACCCCAGGTTGTTGCGGTGACACGACCGTTTGCAATGCCGGGGCCCCAGTGTTGCAAATGATGCGATACACGCTCTACCACGCATACTTCACGATGGCGCAATACGTACCCTACCACGCACACAACGCATCCGCTGCCATGCCCGCGGCGAGCATCCCGTGGCCAAGACCAGGCTGGTGCGGGTGTCCGGGCAATGGGGGTTCCTAGCAATTTTGGGCTGGTTTTTATTTAGTCAACCCCAGGTGTGCGTCCCACTGCAAAGTCCCCGGAGGAGGGACTCGTCGGTAGTTGGGCTCCTCGGGCTGCCTTTATTAGGGGCAGGCGAGAGGTCCGGCACGCCCCGCGAATGGAGGACGCTTGTCTGCTCGCACCTGTTGTTCGGGATTGATGCAAAACGCTGCCTGTCCTCCCGGCAGGCCTCGAGAAGCCGCCCGCAGCCCTGGCGCCGGCACGGCGGGGAGCCGGGCTTTGCCGTTGCAGCGGCAATAGGGGATCGGGGTGCCCCGGGTTAGGGTGTCGGCACTGGGGAAAGCTGGGCCTCGTCGGGTGCTGCCCGTGCTCCACGTTACACCGCGCCATTTAGACCACCCGCACGTGCAAAGTAGGGATGCAACCATCATTAAAGAAGTGACCCATCGAAACTCTCCCCCTTACGTTACTTAACCGTGCGTTGCACGGTCGCGACCCATCAAATACCTGCTCCGCTTTCCTTTGTCGCGTGTCGCGGCACCCGCAGCCGAAACGGACCGGACCCACACGCGCCTCGATGCGCCCAAAACACCGTCCCGTCTCTTCCAGCGTTACCGCGCCCGCGCCCCCAAAACGCCAAGGAGAGACCGCAGCGGCTTTTTTTGTACCAAATCTTTGTTTTGCAAAACGGCAAAAGCATCCGGCCGGGACCCCAAGTACAAAACACCCCGACAACCCTTTGCTCGGTGTTTTTTTTTTTAGCGTAAAATCCCCCGTCACAAGACGACCGGTCTTCTGGGAAGAAGCGACGAACAGGATCGGGTCGGGGAACAAGGAAACCCGAAACATGGCCTCGAGGCGGCGGCGGCACGGGCGCCGCGGCTCTACCGGTGGTTCTTGTTGAGGAAGATGAGCATGTTGACGTGCTCGGGCGTGAGTCTGGAGCGCAGCTGGTTGACGGTGAGCCCGGCGCTGGAGAAGACGCGCTCTGCGGGCACGGAGGAGCCCGGGATGCACAGGTAGCTCCTGGCCAGCTTGGCGAGGCGCGGGAAGCGCGGCGCGTTGACTTTCCACCACTCCAGCGGGTCGCACTCCAGCGACGGGCACGGCTCCCGGAAGTAGCTTTCCAGCTCGTTCTCCACCGCGTTCCCGTCCGTTTTCTTGCTGTAGTCCTCGCCGAGCAGCACGGCGATGGCGCTCCGCTTCGCCTCGCGGGGCTTCTTCGCCGCCGGCGCCGCGGGCTCGGCGGGCTCGGCCGCCGCGCTCGGCGCCGCCTCGCTCTTCAGGAAGGAGGCGAGCTGCATGAGCTTCGCCTTGGCGGCGATCTGGATGTCGGGCAGAAGGAACTGCAGGTGCTTGTGGCGCGGGTCCAGGACGGACGCTATCAGCGCCGCCCGGTTGATGACGGCGGGGTCGTTGGGCTTCATGCGCTGCTCCAGGGAGCGCCGCACGGCGGCCTTGAAGTCGGCGATCTTGCCGCGCTCGGCGGCCGTCTCGGTCTTCAGGTGCGTGTTGAGGAGGCTGTTGCAGATGGGGTAGATGTTCGAGATGGAGGCCGAGTGCTCGGCCGACATGGCCGTCGCGGCGCACTTCAGCGTGGAAAGGATGGGCAGGATGTCCTCGATCAGCTGCCACTGCTCGTCCCGCAGCTCGACGGCCTGCACGTCGTGGAGCTTGGTGAAGGCGCGGTCGGAGAGCACGGCCGTGACCGGGCGCCGCTGCTCGCAGAGCCGCGCGAACATCTCGTACGCCGAGTGCCAGTGCGCCTTGCAGGACTGGACCAGGGGGTGGTGCGGCGCCTGGTACTGCGTCTGCTTCCGCTCCAGCGTCCTGGCGGCGACGGAGCCGGGCTGGAAGAGCGCGACGAGGCGGCTGGCGGCCGCGATGACGTGGGCGACGCTGCCGGCGAAGCCGTCGCCGATGGCCAGCTGCAGCGTGTGCGCGAAGCAGCTCACCGCGTCCCACGCCACGTACCGCGGCAGGTCGGCGAGCACGGCGCGGCTCGCGTCGTCGTGCACGCACGCCAGCACGCGGCTCTCCAGCCCCCACCGCTCCGCCACGGCGTTGAGCGCCTCGGCCATGCCCTGCGCCGCGGGCGGCTCCGGCAGGCTCTCCGTCTGCAGCACCGCCGCCCGCAGCTCCCAGTTCTCGATGTAGTGGCAGGTGACGGTCATGTAGCTCTCCGCGTTGACCGCCGTCCAGCAGTCGGTCGTGAGCGCCACCTTGTCGGCCCTCGCCAGGCGCTCCCGCAGCGCGCCCGCGCAGCCCTCGTACCACCGCTCCAGCTGCGCGGTCACCGCCTGCCTCACGGGCACGCGGTACTCGGGCTCCACGAAGCTCATCAGCGCCCGGAAGCCGGCGCCCTCGATGACGCTGACGGGCAGCATGTCCTCGGCGATCATGGAGCACAGCAGCTCGGTCAGCTTCTCGGCGCGCTGCGCGTCGCACTTCCTCGAGCTGCCGGGGACGAACGCCGGCGCCGCGGGCTGCTTCTGGTCCTGCCGCTCGCTCGAGATGGCGGGGTGCTTCAGCTTCAGGTGGTTCAGCATCGCGCCGGTGCTGCTCCCGTAGCGCAGCTCCGTCGTGCACAGCTTGCACCGCACGGCGTCCTCCTTGATTTTGGTGAAGTGGTTCCACGCCAGGCTCCGCTTGGACCGCTCGATCTTGAGCCGGTGCGTGCTGGTCTGCAAAAGCGGTGCCCGTAAAGCTCGCGCGGCCGCGGGGTGCAGCGGCCCTTCCCCGCGCCCCCAGCTCGTGCCGGACCGCGCGCGCGCCCCGCTCCAGCCGGTACCTTGCTTACGGCCATGGTGTCTCTCTGCTGGGGGCACCTGCCCTGCTTCTCGTGCGCTGGGCCCGACTCCGGCGTCAAGGGTCCCTTCTCCCCCGCTTGCCCCGGGGACGGCCGCGGCAGCTCCAGCGTCGCAGACCCGTCCTCGGCGCACGGCTCCTCCGCCGCGCTCAGGGTCCCCGCACCTGTTGCAACGGGAAGAGCATCCGCGGGCTGGAGACCTCGCCGGCACATCACCCGAGAGACGGAGGAAGCGACGCGGCTCGTGCCAAGGCTTCGTTAAAGCTCGGCGCGGAGCCAAAGCTTGCCCAGGGGACGCCCGCACACCCCGGTGAATGGTTCGGCTCCGGCACAGTCAGGCGGGGAGGGGGACCCGCGGGGCAGGGTGAGGAGGAAGCCCAAGGCGTGGGACGGTCGAGGTACTGGTGCAACGTTGCTCACATTGCCGTGAGCGCGTGCCAGGACACGGTTTTCTTGGCACGCGCAATGTATTGGTGCGGTGCAACACGCAGCGGCGACGCGGACTTGCTAAGCCCTTGCAAGGCTACGCCCGGGTAACACCTAACGCGTTTTGGCCGCGGTAGGAAAGGAGAATTAGAAATCAAGGGCACACCTTGCCTCTCGGACCACGAGTGTTTTAGGGGCATGCCTTGTAGGAAATGAACCTGGCGGAAACTTTGCCGCTGAGCTTGCTTTAAGCCAAGACTGGAGTCGGCGTCTCCTGGCTGTGACTTCCCTGGCACCGCAGTCCCCGAGATGTCGTGCTTTGCCATGCCTTCCAAGTCAGCTAGACGGAAACCAGCTATAAAGTTGTTACGCATTTTCCATCACTAACTTTGCGGCTCCTTTTAGAGCTGGATGGACATCTCTAGGGCTTGATAATTGCTCGGCACATGTGGCCGGTGTGAGCTTATTGCACTTAGTGTATGGTGCAACGTGTGGCAGGGGCCTTCAAGGCTGACGGCATGCCGACGGCACTGGACGAGGCCGCTCACAAAGGTGATGCTAGTGCCACGGGCAAAGGCGAAGCCCCGCTACTCCCGCGTGCTGGCGTGTGCCCGAGCCAGCCCCCGGGCCCCAGTGCACGGCAGAAGAGAGAGATGGAAGAGGCCCACTCCCACGGGGCGCGTCTACATTACACGCGCGACACAATTTAGCGGCGAATTGTTCCAGACATTTCCACTGCAGCCCCAAACCTGCCACACGAAAAGCCGGACCGGGCACAAGAGCAAAGCGCTTCTCACCCCGCCATTCACCGCGCGACCAATTTGCACTCGCCGCACGCAACACGTAGCGATCGACCCGTTAAAAACCACGGCCGTCGCGCGACCGAGATGCTTGAAAACGGGCAACGACTTTATCGCCGGTTTCCGTCCAGGCTGCCCTCGACCACGCGGCAGGGCGCTCCCACCAGCCCCGGTGCTGGCGCGAGCCCGTGCCTCCGCCCTTGCTCGCAGGGGAACCAGAAGCCACGTGGTCGAGGCGGAGGGGACAAGCAGAGCCGAGGGTGGCTTTTCGGGGGTGCCACGGGAGCGAGCCACACGCTGAACGGCTCCGGGGACACGCCGAGCGTTTTGCACCGACGGGCGAGGGCACAGCCGCCACCTCTTACCTGCCCCCGGGAAAGGGCCCCGCCTGGGGAAGCAGCCCAAGGAGCTCTCATCCGCCGACGAGTCCCACGTCTCCTCCGTGTCGGGCGAATCTGCGGCGGGACAGTCGCGCTCAGTGCGACCGCGGAACCGGGCAGCGCCCGCTGCGGCACAGCCCCGCATCGCCCCCGCGCTCCCCCCACGCCGGGGGCCGGGTGCCGCCGCGCCCCCTGCCCGGGTGGAAGGGGTGCCACGGAGAGCGGGACGCCGAGACGCGGCGAGGGAAGCACCGTGCCGGTCTGGGCGCGTTTATGCAGGCAGGGTTTGGGCGGAAACTCAGCTCTGCGAATCACCCTGGCACCGCGGCACCGGGAAAGCGATGATGAATACGCAGGTAATTTGGAAACAGAGCGGGGTCGGAGGACTAGGCGGCTCGGACGACAGCCCCAGCCCCTCGCTCCGGGGGCGAAGCAGCCAGGCGGCCCCCCAACACGTTACCTGGCTCCTGGTGGGGCAGGGGCTCCTCTTTCAGGATAATAATCAGCTCATCCTGAGGCCCGGCGGTTTCACCCCTGCCTGCCTCCTCCTTGGGCATGTGCCCAGGGTGGGGCGGAGGCTGGTCCAGGCCGGAGAGGGGGTCCGTCGCTGCCTCGGGTCCCTCCGTGTCCAAGGCCATGTCCTCCAGCTGCCCGTGCACCGTGACCTGGGGGCAAGACACCGCGTCACCGGGAGCTGGGCGGGAGCACACGGAGATGGGGCGGCAGCACGGATGCGGGGGCGAAACTCCCGCCACCCTCCGCCTGCCCCAGCCCAAATCCCTCGGCCAGCGCCGCATCTCCCGGGGCGGGAGAGACGGCCCCAGCATCCGCTCCTTGCTGCGGCGCTGGGGCTGCAGGCCAGGGGCGCTGAGCCTAGACCGCACAGGGACGCTCACCTGCCAGCACTGCACGGGCTCCTCCAGCGGCTCCTGCTTGACCACGGGGGCTGCCGGGCATTTTGAGGACCCCCTGCCCCCGTCCGCAGGGTCCTGCTCCTCCATCTTCACCATGGGCTGCTCCGGCGCCGGGAAGGGGAAGCCCGCGGCTGGCGCCGGCTCCAGCTCCGCAGCCATCTCCTCGGGGTGCCCGGGCTCCTGGCTGCCTGCGGGAAGGAGACAGCGGGCGCTAGCGTGTGGCGGGGGCACCAGGACCACGACCCAGCCCCGCAGCCCTGCCCCGAGGGGCCGCGGGGGTCCTGCTCCGACACGGGGTGCAGGGGCTGGGCTGGACCCCGAGCGCCCCCAAGCCCCCATGTGTTACCGGGGCCCCTCACGCCCCACCTGCAGCCCCTGCCCCACCTGCAGCCCCTGCCCAGCGGTGCCCTCACCCCTCCCACCCCAGCCCACCCCAGCGCCCCTGCCCTTCCCTCCCCACCCGCAGCCCCACACAGCCCGGAAGGGAAGACGGAAGGGGCTGGATTTAGCCCCAGCATCACGTCCTGCTGCCGCTCCGCCCCGGCCCGCTGGCACGGGCTCCAGCTGCCTGGAGGGGTGCGGGCCGGGCGGCTCCGGGGCAGAGCCGGTGTATGGGGGTGCGGGTATACGTGTGCGTGTATATGTCTAGGTGTATGTACAGGTGTGCGAGCACATTTATAGAGAGCTATATGTGTATGTGCATATATGCACGTGTGTGCGTGCATATATAGAGAGCTCTATATAGCTATATCTTTATATGCGTATGTATGTAAGTTTGTGTGCATGCATATATAGAAATCTATACGTATGTATATGTGTATGTGTGTACGTGGGCGTGCACATATATAGAGGTCTATGTAGCTACATCTTTATGTATGTATATGTGCACATGTACGTGTGTGTGCATGTATATAGAGATCTATATCTATTTCCATGTATGTATATATGTGTGTGCATGCATGTACATGTGTGTGCGTGCATATGGAGAGAAATCTACATTTCTATGTATGTATATGTATGTGTATGCATGTACATGTGTGTGCATGCATATAGAGATCGATAGCTATCTATCTACACATATGAGTGTGTATGTATGTATACTACTAACTACTTCCATTTGATGACGTGTGTGTGTATATACATGCATGCGTGTAGGGGTGTGTGTGTGTGTGTGTGTGTGTCACTGCCAGGGCCAGGCCTGCTGCAGAGGGTAGAAATATGCCCCACCCCCCGCAACTTAACCCCTTCCCTTCTGGCCTGGGGCAGGCACTCATCCAGGAGCACTGCGGCTTCCCTCCCCCATTTCACTGCACCTTCGCAGCCCGTGTCGAGTCCGTCCCAATACACCCGAACGCCTCCCCCTGCCCTGAATAGGGACGGAGCGGGGAGCAATGCGGGCTGGGGACCGACTGCGATCATTTGGGGGTTTGAAACCTGGAGCTAAATTCCCTTGCTTATGTCTTTGCTTTCTAGCCCTTCTACCCGGGGAGCGGGGCGTACCTCAGCTCTGCTCGCCTCCCGAGCCGGTCCAGACGCAGCGTCGCGGCACTGCAATATCCGCCCGCGCAGACAATGCTCACCGCGCAGGAACTTGCCGTTACTGCCCGCTCAGGATCATTCGACCTTTGAGAGAGCCCGGACCCCACCGTTTGTCTGCGACGACTACCCCTTCCTCCAAACTTACGCAGGATGAAGGGACAGTCCCCGTTTCCTTAATTATTGCTTCCCCCGAAAGTCCTCTGGCCCCTCCAGCAGGCGGGGGCATCGTCCCACCCAGGGGCTGCAGGGCACATGCGGTTGGTGCCGTTGCGAAATCACGCACTTTTCTCTCTCCATATGCATGCGCACACACGTACATGCATACACACGTAGGGACACGGCAGGAGCAGCCGTGATGTCCGTGTGCCCCACCACGCCAAGCGCGCGCCGCTCACGCTCTGTCGCTGCAGGGAGGCGAAGCATGTACGTGTCCCCAGAGCCTGTTTGCAGGGGTGCGCCGCCACGCTCAGGTGCACGTCGCCCGTGGCGTGGGGCTGGGAGCTTGCAGGCGGTAACGGAGGCGCGGGGTGGGGGAATCTGGGGAAACTGAGGCACAAAGAGACCTTAGCACTGAAGCTGCAGGGCTCACGGGGGAAATTGGGGCTCACGGAGCTGGCGGGGAGTAACTGGGTGATGGGGAAACTGAGGCAAGGGGGGCCGCAAGGCTTGGCTGGGGGAGAGGGGGCAGATGTTGGTTGCAGGGCCTCGTCCGGCTTTTTCCCTGCATGCCTACCCAGCGGGGGAGCTATGCTGTTGCTGACAAAAGCAAGAAAGCCCAGACTTGAGCATCGAAGCAGAGTCGTACAAAGGCATCGAAAGCCATTCCTATCCGAAACGGCACTCCGGACGTCCGCCGTAGCCAGCCCAGCCAAACCCTTGGGAAGGATTCATCCCGAATGCTTCGCGTAGCTGGGGCGGGAGGGGCGGCCCTTGCCCGCGGCCCCTTGCATTGCCACGCACCCGGGCAAGGTGCGGTCATTAAGGATTGCACCTTGCCGCTGCGCGCACGTGGTTAATGATTGCACGGCTGGGGCAAAGGGCGCGTAATGCAAGGGAGGTGCGGGGGGAACTGAACAGCTCCCAGGAGCTCTCCGCTCCCCGGCTCCGAGCAGTGGAAATGCAGAAGCATCCTCACTCCTCGACCTGGCTGCTCAGTAAATTGCTGGCTAGCTGTGCAATAAAGCGGCTGTCTCTTGCTCTTCCAGGGCCCTGCCTCAAGAAGGAGGCTCCGCTCGGTCCAATTCGGAGCTAGCGGGCTTCCCTTCCTGGACATGGTTTATAACCCATCTCGCCTAGGGAGACGCTGCGGCTGCACCCTCTGCGGACGCAGGCTACTTCATCATGGGAGGCTCGGTAGTGCAGGACCCCAGAGCTTCCCGTGGGGAAGCATCTCCACGGCCGTGACTCCCAGGGGGAAGCCCCTGCCTGGGAAAGGGGGTGCCAGGGATGAATTTTTCCCCGCCAGGGAAATCCAGGGCTTTGCAAGGTGGTATCCAGAGTCTCCCTTGGCTTCCCACGGAGAGGGTAGCTCGGACGGTCCTCAGGTCGAGCAAAGAGACAACACGAGGAGACCTGTCCCGCCTGGGCAGGGGCTGCTGTGTCCGGCAGAGGCACGGAAACGAAAGGCAGGGGCAGGCCTGGAGGGAGGAAGGGAAGCGTGGAGTCCCGGGGGCCTCGGTCACGTCCAGGAAGGCTGGATCCAGCGCGAAAATCAACCTGGAAACGGAAAAGGAGGGGACGACAGCAATCCAGCTCCGTTCTGGAAGCGGCAAGGCAGCAAATTTTGGGCATCTCGATCCCACCAGCTCTGAGGATGCAGACCATGGTGCAAGTGGGAGTGGGGCCGGGTGTGTTTCCCTTGCTGGTGGGTAATGCAAACACCAGTTTGCGAACCCTCCAGCCGTCGGGCCCGCAACTCCCAGCAAACCGGCTGCCCACGAGCCTGCCCTGGCGGCAGGGAGCGGAGCCCCGAGCCCGCAGCAGGCAACCCAAATCCTTTCCTGCCCGATGCAACCATCTGGGGGGGGATGTGGGAGCACGAGCCCCCCTCCCTGGGAGTGCACACAGCAGCAGGGAGCTGCCGCCCCGTCCCACCCCGCTGCCACGTAGATGAGCGTCCCGCTCCCCGCGTCCCGGCCCCACGCCCTCCCTCACCACGACGGCCTCAGAGTGTCCCCTCTGCCCTCCTTCGGCCCCTCCCCACGTAGACTTACCTGCGGGGAGCTGCTCTGCACGGCAGCCTGAGCCTGTACTCCCAGCCACGCGCGCGTGCATGCACACAGCGCCCCCCGGCCCCAAACCTGCCATTTCCCACACGTTCCCACGGCAAACAGAAAACTCAGATCCCTGCACGATACTGGGCATCCGGGAAAAATGCTGCCCTGGAAGCAATCAACCCGGGATTGGGACTTGCCGTTCCTATTTCAGGACTGTACTCCCCCGAATTCACACTCGATGAGCCCTGCCCCGTGCTCCCTGCAGAGCCGTAGCCAAGCAGAGCATCCCGCTAGGTACTACCATTTCCTTACGTGCCTCCGTGCAAGGGTGCCCAGTGCCGGTGCCTCACTAGCACCGCTCGTGCAACAGTACGGGCTCGCCGGTGCAGACTGGGTATGGGACACCACCCATAGGGGCTCTCTGAGCTCCCCCAGCCTTGGCATGTTGCAGCTGTGCACTCTTTGGAGGCAGCTTTCCTGGAGACAGGAGCCTTGGCTCCATCGCCTCTGAGCAGGCTTTCCCATGCCGGCACCGGCTACCTCTGCACTTGGGAGCAAAACCCTCTGCCCACAAGGCAAACGGGGTCCATTGCCACAAATCGCACCTGCGGGCTTGGAGGGGAATCCTCCAGACAGCCGTAGCGCTGGGGCTGGGGCTTGTCCCCGGCTCAGGCGTGGGTGCAAGGGGAGCTGGGACGCCTAGTGCTGCTGGGAGCAGGTTGAACTGTTCTGCATAAGCGCGAGGAAATAAAGAGGAATCGTTTTCAGCTCAGGAATATTTCTAATCCCCAAGAACAAACCCACGCGTGCACACATGGGGGGTAAACTGCACACACATGCTGAACCCGTGCGTGCACAGACACGCGTTCGAGGTATATTTCACATGCGCACGTGAACAAGCCTACACTCCAAACACACGTACACACACTCTCTCAAAGCATGTGCCTACAAACATACACAAACCCTGGGGTAAACTTCATGCACATGCGAACACTTCAAATGTACGTGCATGCGCAAGCGCACGCGCACACAAACCCCACACCGAGGCACCAATACATAGATACTGCGCTTGCAAGGGCCAGAGCAGGCCCGACCAGCGACCCTGGACGACGCCTGCACTCCGCGCATAAGCGAAACTTGCCACGTGGGCACACGTGCATTATTAACACCTTGTCTCCGAGATCACAAGCCTGGTAGGGAATACACCTGGTTGAACCTTTGCCACCGACCTGAGCCTGTGGTCGCTCTTTGAGACAAGACCGGTGTTGGCGTCGCCCAGCAGTGACTTTTCCCCGGCGCTGCAATCCCGGAGGTTTCACGCCATGCCAGGCCTTCAAGCTCAGCCGGATGGAAACCAGCTATAAACTTGTTACACATTTTCAAGCCCTCACTTCCTAGCTGGCTGCCTCTTTTTGATAGCTGGGCAGACGTTTTTATGGCGAGAGAAGTCCTGCGCCTATGTGGCGGGTGTGCATTTTTTGCCCCGTTAGGCAGCGAATCGTATAATATATGCAGGGATCCTCGTTTTCTCTGTTAAAAAAATCCAAAGTTTCTCAGATTTAACGAAAAAAAAACAACCTGACGACGGCGCCCAAAATCCTTGTTTTTGCAGGATCACAATGAAACACCATTATCGAAATATATATATATAGGTATCGGTCAAACACAATGTTTTATTGATATATTTACAATTTTTAAGCAATTTGGAAGCCTACCAGTGCCTCAATCATTATAATAAAATAAATTCTAAATACCTATATAGTTTGATTTTGCTTTTTTTTTCTTTCATTATAGAAAAAATCAGAGCTCCTCTTGCCCCCTTCGCTCACCAGGACGTGGATTCAATCGCGGCTGCGCCCCCACTGATTCGGTGCGTCGAGACGCCCCATGCTGGTGCCCCCTCCCCTATTCACGCTCGCCAGGCAGCAGCAGCCCCCCCCGCACCGGGACATGGGTCCAGCTGTGGCTGCCCCCCCCGCCCCGTGCCAGCCTCGCCGCTCCTTCTGCCTGTTGGCGGCAGCAAGAGCCAGGGTCAAGTTTTGGGGGGGGGGGGTCCCGAATAAGTTTAGCTTTGGTTTGTCCCCCACCTAGAAACCTGGGACAATTAAACTGGGGTGTCCCGACTGGACAAGCTTCTCCCCTGCAAGCAACGGATCAGTAAAAGCCAGATTTCTCCTAGGACAAAGGTATCCAAAGTACTTAAGCTCCAGCCCCAACCTCAGCCCTCCTGAGGCCAATTGCTTATTCCCCGGCCCCCCCCGGGCCGTGCTTCCTGGGCCAGCTGGGACCCCCGCCTCCCCTACAGCCCCCCTTCCGCCACATGTTACCTGGCTGATGGCGGACGGTCTGCCTGGGGTTATAAACCGCTAGCCCCATTGCTAGAGGGCACGTCACCGGCCCACTTGCCGCTGCTCCCCATCGCCCGAACCGCTCCGAAAGCGGCAGATGCCCTGAGCGCCCGGCCATACCCCACCCCCTGGGGAGCTTCTACCAAGCCCAGGCCTGGACTTGGGAGGTCCACTCAAGGCGGGCGGGGAGCCCTGGGACCCACCACCCTTTACCTGCTGCACTAACGGATTGGGCCACAAAAAGGGACCCTGGAAGTTGCTCTGGGGGGGCAGCTCCTCTGCAAGATGCTGGAGCGCGCTGGTCCTTGCTGCGATGTCATCTGCTGCCGGGGGTCCTCGGTGAGCTGCTGGGGTGCACCAGTCCTCGCTGCGATGTCGTCTGCTCCTGGGGAGGTCCTCAGGGAGGTGCTGGGGCCCGCTGGCACTTGCACCCGGCGCCAGTCCCTGCACACCCGAGCTCCTAGTCCCAACCCACAAACTGCTTGGAGCAGGATTCAAGACTGCAGAAGAAAAAGTGGCTGGCTGGGCCTTTCAAGTACAGGGGTTAATACCTGTAAGGTATTCTCCCTCTTCAATAAACAGAAAGTCTTCAGGCTAGCCCAGGGCTCCGGCCCAAAGGCTAGCTACGTCGGTTGCTGCTTTTAAATGCACAGAAAATGTCCTCGCTTCGAGTTAGTCCGGGTTGTTAAAACAGAGCTGCAGCATCCCTGGCACATTTTCATTTTTCAGGCATTGGCGCTGAGCGCTGAGGAGAGCCCCGAGTTTGCTGAAGCTCCTTTCCACGTCAGCTGCATTGACCGTCAGCTGGAGGAGAACCACCGCGTACTTCGCCAGGCTGGGCACGCGATCGTCAGCCGCCATCCAGAACTGGATAGGATCCTCGATGTCTGCAAACCCGTCTTTGACGATCCCCAAGTACACCGGCCACTCCATGTCGCATTCGTTGGACAGCTT
>JAGPOW010002581.1:437232-453612 GCA_030014935.1 Caiman crocodilus | reverse complement strand
CAAGAAATCAGGGCTTGGGAAATGGTGGCGTGATTCACCTTCCCCAGGCACACCGTCTTTACCAGCTGCGGCGCGGGAATGTCGGCGTGCCTCGGCGGACGGACCTTGAGCACCTGAAATAAAATGTTGAGAACCGGTCTGGTTTGGAAGTCGGTGGTTTCATCGGCGATCACGGCAATGAAGTTTCCCTCGAAGTCACGAAGAAGGCGCTGCTTTTCCTCTTCGAAAAGAGTGGGGAGGTGGGAATGCAACTGGTCGGACTTGGGAATGGCACCGCCTCCCTTCACGTGCTTGCTCAAAAAATCCCTGACAACAGGCAAATCCATTTTATGCAGAGGAAAGTCTGCTTTCAAGCACATTCGAACAAAATCCAAAATGAGGGTGTCGTGGTGGGCTTTGGCAACTGCAGGGCACTCGAGTGCTGCAGTCCCAGTGCACTGTTTCTTTACCGCGGTCGACGAGCCCATTTCAGCATCTTCTCTTTGTCTCTTTTCGTTCCTTTTATGCTTAGCGCTTTCCATGTGCTCGACAATGGTCTGCTTGCGAACGTGGTCTATAGGCTTGCTGCACGCCGTGCAGAACAGCACCGTCCCGTCCGTGTGAAACTTATCCTTGCCGAACTGAGCAACGCGCTCCTTCGGGGTGACTCTCGCGCTCTTTGGCATCTTTTCTAGACTCGAATGCGACGTGCGGGGGCTGAAGTAAAATTGGAGAAGCATCAGAACGTGAGCCCGGATACGTGGGGACCGACTCAACTGGCAATTGCAATTTTTTTTTTGCCCCCATAGAAAGCACAAAAATCAAAGTGGAATAAAAGGAAGCCAACCGGGAATGTTGTTGGGGCTGGGGGAAAAAGAAAGGGCGTCCTAGTTCCAAGCGGGGAGGTTGGGAAGCCTACGAAGTGTGGCAAACCCTACGGGAGCCTTGGAAAACGGGAGTGGGGGCAACACAGGGCTGCCGGGTGCCCAGGGCACTGCGGCTAGGCTTGCCCCGGTGCAGCCCCACGGCAGCTGCTTCAAGGTGCCCAGGCAGAGCCATGCCCCCACTGCAGACGCTGGCAAACGCCCCCCGTCTGCACCAACCTGACCGGGGCAAATTCACGCCTGACCCCAATGCACTGCAGGGTGGATTGATTTAAAATCAAGGCAATTTAAATCACAGATTCAAATCATCAAGAAAGGCCTCCCCAGTTTCAATCTTTGATTTAAAATCACGTTTCCCACGGATACCTCTTCACATATTTCTTAAGCAACGGTGCAAACCTGATCACTAAAACATTCGCTCAATACAGCACTTTACAGCATCTGTCCTTCAAATCTTTTTTTAAATTTGCAAATGTCGTCAGCTCGAGACAAGTCGTCACAACACTACCTTAAATCTTCTGCAACTAGACCTCGTCTTCCCTGCTCCCCCTGCCATTGGCATTCATAGGCTGGAGCAGGAATGCGAGTTGCCCTGCTCTTTCAACTCCCGGGCCATTTCTTGGCTTTGAGCGAATAATGCCAAATGATGGAAATGGTCTCTCGGTGCCTGCCGAGGAAGCTGCTGCTGTGAAAAGCTGGCTTAGCGACTGAAGGACCCCTGCTTCAAGGCGCCTGGCTAATGATCTCCACCGAGTCAGGGGAGTGACTTTGTCCAAAACGTCACCGTTAAACACGTACGGTTTAAACGGGTCCCCTCCAGCCCTGAAGTGTACTATGAGTGGCAAGACGGAGGGGTGATTTTGAGATGCCCACGCCATGGCGGCAGCATCTCCCTTTATATTGCGGGCGGAGAGCGTTTGCAAGAAAATGAGGTGGAGTCAGGGCTCGATCCTTTCGCTTCTTCATCGCCTCCAGTTTAACTTTCTGGTTGGGGATTTCTTTCTTCAAGGTCCCTTTGAATTTGTGTTTGCGGTTTATTACAGCTCCCACTGCCACTTCTTTGAAATATTCTGCGGTGTGAGCATTTCCCGACGTATCTATTATTTCTGAAAGATAGGCAACCCCGTCTTCTGTCCTCACACCGGCATGTGTTACTGGATCGCTGGGGACATCGCTCCACCCAGCCGGGCTTATACTGGCAAACTGCCCCTCGAGATGTCTTGCACACCGTCCAAGTTCCTTCTTGCACACCGCATCTAGCAGCCGTCCGCCCACGTCTGCTCTACCAGGTGGCGTGTACCCCGGCCGTAAGCACACGACCACCTCGACGAAGTGCGTATTGTGCACAATGCGAAAAGGAGAATCGGTGGCATAAATGAACCGAGCGATCTTTTCATCTATGGGGTCTTGTTGGCATTTGCCGGTCCTTATCATGAACCCATCCGCGGCGGTGGATTTCCTGGATGATTGAAATCTTTTGCTCGCTACTGATACTTTGTGGTCTGAAACGCGTTTAATTGCAGCACTGCTGCTCAAGGGACCACCGGGTGACTCTGGAGTTGATGCGGATAGCCAGTCAAAGTCTCTTATGCTTAAATGGGATCCTGAAACAAAAATGATTTTGGAATAGTCATTCTTCCCAGTTCTTCTCACTCCATTATTCAGTTAACCATTTACACGGGTTTTTTTTCCCAGCAAGGATGCCGATCCGCTTCCAAAGGACCAAAAAGCTAACACTGACTGCACTTAATTTTGCGTTTACATTTTGGAGCGAGCCCCATTGAACTCACTGGCCCTTCTGTTTTTGGAGAAAACACGGCTAGGATGGGGTTCCCTTGGGAAAGCTGAGTTATACCGAAGTAAAATAGGGAATAGACTTATGGCATCACCATTGGGGTGTGGGGCCATGACGGCCCAAAATAAGGGGCACGTCTTATGTCGTATAAAATAAGAAAGTGACACCCAGTGGTAACCGGCAACTCCCGATTTCTCTTAATGCAGCTTTCTGTACCGGAAACTGGGGTGATAAGAGTCTAAACCTGGTTAACTATAAGCCATAAGGAAGAGCTAAGCTAATTTTTTCCCCCTAGCAACATCCAACGTGGCAAACAGCTTGGGAATTTACTTGTGAAACCACACTTCTACTCAAAGGCAGAGAGAGAGTCTTGCAGACGGACGCATTGCAAAGCGAATGATTTAATTTACTAACCAGCTGATCCGCATCGTTCTTCGGACACATCCACGTCTTCACACACATCATTTCCCCCCCGTAAGCAGCTGTCACGATGACGTTTCACTCTTGTGACTAGGCCCTGCACCTCCTTCTTGCGCTGCTTACACGTGGCGCGTTTTCCCTTCTTCCCCAGGGAAGGAGTTTCTTCAAAATATTCCCAGATAGGGTCTCTCTTACGCCCAGAAGCCAGGACTGCTTTTCTGCGGCAAAAGTGTGGGGGAATATAGGAAGCTGCGTGCGTGCTCCTGAATCACGTCTTCCCTTTTTCTTTCCAGTCCTCTCCACCGCTCCTTTCTGCTCTGCCTCCGTCCTTTCCTACATTGCCTCTCCGTCTTAACCACTCCTCTGCCTCGCTTGGTCCAGCTCCGCCGCCACGCGAGCGCAGAACAGCTCTCCTATCCAGCCTGGGTCTTTGCGCCTGGGATTTTAGTCTGCTGAGAACCAGAAACCGAGCGCCCAAAACTTCCAAGCAGCGAGAGCCGGTCGTCAGGCTGGACAGGCGGACTAGAGCCGTTTTCACGAGATGAGAAAACTGAAACGAATGCCCGCGCTTGGTCGGTAGGTCACTCGATGCGGGCGAGGGTGACGGAGCCACCGGTTCATTTCTATGAGACGGTAAGTGTAGGTTTAGCATGTTTGGGATGAGACTGAAGGGTAAGTTTTCTCTTTCGAAGGAGAGAGAAATTTAGGAGTCGATCGATGATTTTAAAAAAAGAATACCGTAAAAAAAACTGATTGAAATTTAAAAAAAAAAAAAAAAAATCAGATTTTCTTTTCTTTTTTTAAAATCATTGATTTCTATCCACCCTGCAATGCAGTGTTGTGGTCTGGCCTCCATGCCAGAGGGGCAAGACCCTGTAGCCAGGCTCCTCCAGGGCTTCGCCTCGGCAGGAGCACTGGCACATCCCCGACCGGTGGCTGACCCACCTCTTCCTGAGCCCCTGCACCGCTGGGGAGTTCGCCGTTTTCCTGCGCGTCCGGTCCGCTGCCCCTCGCTCCACCTTGGGGTTGGTAACAGCCGCCTCCCACGTGCTCGGCTCTTGGGGAAGAAAAAGGGAGAAAATAAAATACAAGCAGCAGCCTCCCACCGTGCACTTCTCCCCCGGCCCTCGGTGGAAAAAGAATAAAAACCCTCCAGCAGCCTCCCGGCCCCGCTCCTGCCACCCCAGCCCCACTGCCCAGGACCAGAACACAACTGGGGCCGTGGGGAGCCTGCAACATGAACCCCAAACTCTGCAGATTAAACCTGTTCCTACTGATCATCCAGCACTGGGCAATCAGGCCCTGGCCCTCCCGGCCCTGGCACCGTGACTTGCACCTAGCCCCAGCCCTGTCAGTGGATCTCAGTCCTGATCTGCAGACCCCAACGCCTCCCAGAGAGGGCCACCAGCTGCCCCCAGCCTCCTCTTTACCCCAAAGGTGGCAGGAGGCAAAGCGAGTCTGAGCCAACCCTCGCTGGTCTCAGATTCTCAGGCCCTGGCCCACCCCGTCCAGGCAAGACTTAGGGTTTTGCACCCTTTTTGGGAGCAGTTCTTTGCAGGCGAGAAGTCTGCCAGCCTACGGAGAGCTGTTTGCAAGAGGGGAAAAACCTGCGTTTTTCTCCTTGGAAGGGGAGAAGCCCAGCAGCCACGCATGGGAAGTACCGATGGCATCATAAAAATGGCCATCCAGCTACGAAGAGAGCAAACAAGCTGCAGTTACTGCTTGAAAACCAGCTATGGGATTGTTGCACGTTTCCATCCAGCTTTCATTTCCATGCATAGCAGGGCCTTTCTAACAGACTTCCACGGCCGTGATGCTGGAGATGAGCCCCAATGACTTGGACTTTGTTCAAAAGGGAAGCCACGGACATTACTCCCTGCGGGACGCTGGTGCTCCATCCGAAGCTACACAGTAGAGGAGGAGGAGGGAGCAAACAAAGCCACTTGCTCCAGGGGCCGGGGGGTGCCACAAGAACGAGCAACATCCCGAATCAACTCCCGACACGCCACAGGATTTCTGCTGCTGGAAAGGGCAGAACCGCCACCTCTTACCTGCTCCTCGCCAAGAGCCTCGTCTGGGGAAGCAACCCAAGGAGCTTTCATCGGCCGAGTCCCAGGTCTCATCTGTGTCGGGGGAATCTGCAATGGGACAGAGGTTAATGTTCAATCAAAACCAGCCCAAAGTCACTGCCCGGACACACGTACAACAGCCTGTTCTTGGGCACACCGGGCTCGTTCCTGGCAAGACCAAGTGGGAGTGACTGGGAGTCCAGCACTGACGATGGACTCAGCGTAACCACAAAGTCTTGGCCAGGTCGGGAAGGCGGGCAGAACGGGATAGGATGCGGTTGAACCACGATGCTAAAGGCAAAGTGCTGCCCCCAGGGAGACAGAACTGCCAGCACGGGAGGGTCTTCCCAAGCACCGCGGCAGCAGGAAGGGATCTCGGAGTTACGGTCGACTCCAAAACGACCACGAGTCGCCAATGCGGCCAAGCGATCAGTACAGCTAACCGCGCTCTTTCATGCATTAGCGGGCGCATCGCGAATAGGTCGAAGGAGGTGATACCGCCCCAATCATCGTGGGGCAAGTGGTGACCATGCACGTAACAAAGGGCATCAACTATTTTGGAAATCAAGGTGCACTGGGCTACGAGACGACAACTCTTGGCTGGTTACCTGGCTCTTGCTGGAACAGGGGCTCCTCTTTTGGGACACAAGGCAGCTCCTCCTGGGGCCCGGGGGTTTCACCCCATTCGGCCTCCTCCTTCGGCACGTGCCCAGGATGGGGCTGAGGTTGCTCCAGCCCCGAGCAGAGAAATCCTGCCAGCGCCTCGGGTCCCTCCTTGAGCTGCCCATTCCCCGTGACCTGGGGACAAGACAAGCACGTCACCGGGAGAGACGGGGCTGGGAGGGGACGGCCCCAGGCACGCGGCGGTCAGGAGGCAGCGTAGACGCAAGCACGACACTCATTTGGGGCGTCCTGTGCTCCGCAAGCCCCAGCCACAGCCCCTCGGCCAGAGTCACGGCCGCGGTGCAGTTCTCCGCGCCCAGCGTGGCATCTCCCGGGGCAGGACGGCCAGGACCCGCTCCAGCACCGCCAGCTCCGGCATCTGCTCCTTGCTCCAGCCAGCGCCTGCAGAGCTCCCGTGGCCCCTTGCGCCTCGGAGCCGAGACCCGGCCCTGGAGCCGCGCTCGACACCGCAGCCCCAGCGCAGCGACGCTCACCCGCCAGCACAGGATGGGCTCCTCCACGGGCTCCTGCTTGATCACGGGGGCTGCCGGGCACCTCGGGGACGCCCGGACCACGCAAGGGGCGTTCCCTGCCCGCTCGGCTCCCACCCAGGGCTCAGGGTCCGCGGGGTCCTGCTCCTCCATCTTCACCACGGGCTGCACGGGCGCGGGGAAGGGGAAGCCCGCGGCCGAGGCCGGCTCCAGCTCCGCAGCCATCTCCTCCGCAGGGTGGCAGGGCTGCTGCCTGCAAGAAGGAGACAGCGGGTGTTAGCGTGTGGCGGGGGGACCCAGGACCGCTGGGCACCGAGGGGCCACGGGGGTCCTGCCCCGCATGGGGTGCGGCGACCGGGGTGCACCCCGAGCACCGCCCAGCCCCACGCCCCTCACTCCCCACCCGCAGCCCCTGGGCAGCGGTGCCCCTCACTCCCCACCCGCAGGCCTCCACAGCCAGGAAAGGGAGAGGAAGAGGCTGGACTTGGAGGCAGCATCACGTCCTGCTGCAGCTCCTCCCCGGCCCGGCTGGCACCGGCTGCAGCTGCAGCCTGGAGGCGGCGCGGGGACGGGGAGCAGCAGCCGCAGAGCAGGGGCAGAGCCTGGCGGGGCCGGGCGGCACAGACCTCGCCGTGCCCCAGGCCGAGCAAGCAGCCGCCCCTGCCTCCGCACGCGCCTACCTGGAGATGTGCGTTTCCACCCGGTGTTGCCAACTCGCGTGATTTTCAGCATTGTTCTTAACACCTATGCTTTGGGGACCGCTTTCTTTTATATATATTTTACTTTTCACATCAATAGATCAAGTGAGCTATCTCCATCGCCATCCCTAGATAGGTAGATAATGAAAGAGCAAAGTCTTGTTAACATCCCCAAAGCACAGACTTCAAGAACAACGCCACACGAAATCGCGAGAGCTGGCAGCACCAGCCAGCGGGGCTGGCACGGGCACGGGCAGACAAAGGGGGCCCAAAAATGGTCGTTTTCCCTTTGTGTTGTCCGATTATCATCATCGTCGTTATCTCTGGCAAAGCCGGGTCGCGATGCTAAATGTTTGCCCAGGGCTGCCAGGAGTCCAGGTACGGCACTGACTATAGATAGATTGATATCTATAAATGTAAAGAGTGCTGTTAGGAAGCACGTGCCTGTGTCTGTAGGTCCGTGCGCACGCGTGTGCATAGCTTGGGTGGGCTGAAGGCACTTCAGTGGACCCTTTCATGGCACCTGAGAGGTAAGCTTAACCCATAAAAGCTTTTGAAAGAGAGAGATGCGTGCATGCACACCTGCACGCTTGCACATATGTGCACACAGGCAGGCACAGACACAGGAGAGGCACACGCAGCTGCACTCAGGCACGGGCACTCACATAGGAAGACACAGGCTCACATAGATCAATGTACGCTGGCGTGCACTGCACACACTTCCTCAGCCTGACCAGGGGTGCTTGTACCTGAAAGCGTGCAAAAAAGAAAAGTTTCCAACTGTTTGAGCTGGTCTAATAAAAGGTATTGTTTTTACTTCAAAAGCCTTGTCTGCCACTGGCTTGCACAGACACACGGAGGAACAGGCACACACAGGAATACACACAGAAAGTCCCACAGGCGTGCATCAAGGCATAGGGGGGCTCACACCAACATGGGCTCACATGCACACAGGCTCGTACATGCACACAGAGACAGACAAACTCATAGACAGGCGGCAAGGGTTGCAAAAGGAGGGGTGAGGAGTGTGTATGTGTGTGTGAAACACCCCCCTCCCCACACACACACACACCTTAACCCATTCCCTGCCACCCCTGAGGCAGGCACTCATCCAGGGAGGGCAGAGGGGAGCATTGCAGTCTCATCCCTGCCCCCCAGCCCCCTCCTAGCCAGTGGTTCTCCATCCCAGTACACCAGGACTGCTTCCCCAGCCCTCAGCCCCCAGATAGGGATGGAGCAGGGAGCAATGGGGAGAGGAGACGGACTGCAAGTACTTGTGCGTTTGAAGCTTGGAGCTAAATTCCCTTTCTTACGTCTTCCTTTTCCAGCCCTTCTACCGGAGAGCTGGGCATACCTCGGCTTTGCTGCTCAGCTCTGTTGGCTTCTCCTGACCAAGGCAGGGAGCTTCGCAAAAGTCCCTTTTGGCATCATGGATATTCCCTTGGAGTCGTAGAGAGGTCGAGCTGGATGGGTGGCCTTGTCCCCCTTCTCACATGCGTCCCCGTACAATAAGTCCCTTTGGTTGTGTCTCAGTCAGCCCGGGCTGCAAAATGTTATCATCATCCTTGAACGGACACGGTCTCCATTTCACCACGCTTTTGCCCCGAGTCTCTCGCCTGCTCCGGTCCTGGCCTGGCACGGGCCGGTTGAGATACCCACGGTCAGTCCCCTGCCCTCTCTTCTCCACGGGTTCACGCTTGCAGCCTTCTCAAAGATCAGTCCCTCTCTCCGAGCTCACCGGGAGCCCCCATAGTCTTTGTTAACACAGCCCTTTCCTTCTCTAGGCTCCTGTGGGTCCCTCAATGAACCCCCCATACTCTGTCCCAAACTCACTGGCTTCACCCAGACCCTTCAATAGGTCTCCTAAACACTCAGCCCCTCTCTCAGGGCTCACCTGGCCCCTCAATACACCCACAGACTCACAGCTCTCGCCTCAGGGCTCATCTCCAACCGGTCCCCAGGAACCTCCTCCATCCCCTTAGCTCCTACCAAAACCTCCAGATGCCTTCAGCTGCTGTTCTCCTCACTGGCACCCAGCTGTGTGGCCCCAGCAGTATAAAAAGCTGCCCTGGTGAGCAGCTATAGGCTGCTTGCCCTCAGGAGCTTCTCCCCCGTGCCAGCTGGACTGCTGCAGCGACCTCCGGCCACCTGCAACAGCGTCCCCCCCCTTGGACCTGCAGCCCTACAGCTGTGTGCCTGCCGGACCCTGTGCAGACTGCATGGGCACCTGGAATACGGTCCAGCAGAGGCGCCGGCACCTCTGAGCCAGCTGCCAGTAGCAGCACCACTGCATCCAGGCAGCCTGGTCTGGGGCCAGAGTCAGCTGCCCGGAGGCAGTGCTGCAGCACATAGCCCGCTCATCATCGGAGCACGCGTCCTGCATAAGAAGTGTGAGTCTTGGGGAGAGGTCTCTGCGCCCGGAGCAGGCTCGCGGGTCGGCCAGGCACTGTACTGCAGGCGATGACAACTGCTCCGGCAGCAGCACGTGGGAGCTGGACTGTGACGCCAGGGCTGCCCACCTGCGGCACCCCTGGGTAGGACACCCGTCTTCTTACCAGCAGCACCAGGACGCGACCCAGAGGTCTCTGTCCAGGGCCACAACAACATAGGGTAGCGTGGCTATAGCAAAATCAAAAGCGACTTTATTCACCCTCCTTCTCCCCAATACCAACAACCCAACATGCCCACGGCACGCCAGGCAAAACCCTCCACCACCCCACCGCCATTCACCCAACCCCTCCTGGGTACAAACCCATGCCCGAAAGGCACAAAAACTATTTACGTGTGCACCGGGGGGAAGAAAAAGGGTCCTGAGGGGCAAGGGAAACGCCAGGTGAGGAAGCCCGAGGAGGAGGGACTCAGGGGTTGGCGGCCCTGCGGCTCCGAGCAGGGCCTCGGGCCCGTGTCCGACTGCCCCGTGTGCGGGGGCCACGTGGACGTAGCCGGGGCCCCGGCTGCTCTGCGGAGCGGGGCAGGTCCTCCTCCTCGGGGGCAGCCGTGGCAGGCAGGTCTGGCACCGGGAGCGGGGGGCGCAGGACCGGTGCCCCTTGACGGCCGCGGCGGTCAAGCGGGGCCTGCCGGGGTGCCAGCTGTGCCAGCAGCCAGCCAACCTGCTCCCAGCTGGGCCCTGCCCCTGGCGCTGGGGGCACAGGCTGGCCAGCGGGGCCAAGCAGCTGTGGGGCTGGCACAGGCTGGGGTGCAGCGCCAGGCGCGGCCAGGGCAGGAACAGCAGCCAGCAGCTGCTCTGCCACCCTGCGCTTCTGCGTGACGGCAGCTTCTATGGAGGCCCAGAGTTGGCGCAGCTCCTCGAAGCCATCCCGGGCCAGCTGCCGCTTCTCCTGTATCTCGCCGACCAGCTGCTGGAGGGCCACCCTCCCAGCCCGCGCCTCCTCCAGCGCCAGGGCTTGGTTGCGGCGGAAGCGGCGGAGCTCGCGCAGCACCTGCGCCCGAAAGTCCTGAGCCTCCCGGTGGCGCACCCACTCCGCCCGAAAAGCCTCCTCCTGTATGCTGTCCCGCAGGGCGCGGCGCCTCCAGCGCAGGCGGCGCATCCGGATGGCCCCCGGAGTGCGTGACAGCGGCCGGGTGGCTCTTGGCCGCAGGTCGGTGGCCTCCGCCCAGTGAGAGGGGCTGCCTGTAGAGAGAGAGGAACGTGGCATGGGGTGAGAACAGCGAGGGTCCCTGGGGTGTAGCCTCATGCTTGGGCGGAGGGCCAAGCGTGGCTGTCAAGCCACAACAATGCCCGCTGCCAGCTCCGGGGCCTCCTGCCGCTATGTCTGGGCTGCAGCTGAGGCCTGGGTGGCTCAGACGCTGGGAGGCAAGGGCACAGCTGCCCCACGTGCTCAGCTATAAGGCAGCCTGGCTGCTTGTCCGGGCCCAGAGGAGGCCTCGGTACCATTCAGGATCTGCAGAAGCAGCTGCGCTTTCATTTGCTCCAGCAGCGTGCTGTAGCAGCAGCGGCACTTCGCAACCACAGAAACGCTCTGGGCAGCAGCCAGAGCATCTCCCTGGAGAAGAAAGCCTCCATTTGCACTAGTGCACACCCCTGCAGCATGCTTTGTCCCGCTTTTTTTTTTTTTAATGTTTTTTTTTTTTGGATACTGGGAAATCCCAGTATCCAATTCTGGCACTGGACTGTAAATTTGCAGCACGGCGCACGGTTGCACATGGGCTGCATGCGGTTTGCACGGCCTCAAACTGGTTCATCTGGATGCGACCTTGGCCATCTATTCTAGACTTGAATGTGATGCCCGGAGACTAAAATAAAATTTGAGATGCCTCAAAAACAAGAGCTCCTGTATGTAGGGACCGACTCAATTCACAGTTGTGTTTTTTTTCCCCCGTGGAAAATGCAAGCTCAAGTGTTTTCCCTGGAAAAAAACAAGCAAGCCCTGCAAATTTTGTTGGGGTTGAGGGAACAAGAAATAGGACATGCTGGTTCCAAGCTGTAAAGGTGGGAAGCCTTCCCACCCTAGGGCTAATTGCAGCAAAGCCTTGAAATATGGGAGTGGGGGAACACAGGACTGCTGGGTGCCCACTGCACTGCCTGCAAGCTTTGCCCCGGTGCAGACCCTCACCTGGCTCCTGCCAGGCAGAGCCATGCCCCTGCTGTAGAGGAAGGCAGCTCCCCCAGTCTGTACCAATCTGACCAGGGAAAATGTATTCCTGACCCCAATGCAGCATCGGTCTGACCCTGAGCCAGAGGGGCAAGACCCGGTAGCCAGGACCAGGGCCACAGAGAATGTGCAAAATCAAGCACCCGGTTCTGCAGATTAAGCCTGTCCCTACCAATCGTCCAGCTCAGGACCCCAGGGCTGGATGATAATGTCTTGGAGGGCTGCAGCTGCCACGTGTTCCCCCTCCATCCCAGGCGGCCCAAGCCGCCCACCCACACGCCGCCGTCATGCCCGCCACCAGCTCTCCCTGCAGGCCCTCCCGTGCCAGCTGTTTGCAAAATGGGAAGCCCACGGTTTCTCACTTCAGAGGGGCAAATCTGAGTTTTTCTCCTTTAAAGGGGACAATCCACATCGTCCCGCAGGAAACAGAAAACCCGGATTCCTGAATATATATATCATGCGATAGGGGTCTTCACCACCAATAACACCTCAATAGCACCCAGTGAGGATGGCGATGATGACAAAGGTTACCCGAGTGTCACTGGCAAAGGCAAAGCCCTGCTACTCCCGCATGCTGGCATGTGCCTAAGTCAGCCCCCAGGCCTCAATGTATGGGAGAAGACAGATTTGGAAGAGTCACGGTCCCCCAGGTCTTCTGAGGCCCGTGCTATACATCACATATATTACACAATTCACTAGCGAATTGTACAAGGCTTTTCAATTGCACACAAATGCAAAGTAAGACCAGGCACAACAGCAAAGGAATTATCGCACTATTCAGTGGTGAACTGCACAATCAATTTAGACGTGCCACGTGTGGAAAGTAATGATCACATCCTACAAATGGCCATCCAGCTACTAAGGGAGCAAGCAAGCTATGCAATCACTAACTGAAAATGTGCAACAACTCTATAGCTGGTTTTTATCCAGCTTTCATTTGCACAGCTAGCAGGGCCCTAATAGATCTCCATAGCCATGATGATGGGGATGAGCCTTGATGATGGCCCTTGCCTGGAAGGGAAGCCAAGCAGGATGCTGGTGCTCCATCGCAATGCACGTAGTGGAGGAGGAGGAGGAAGAGGGAACAAACAGAGACACTTGCTCCAAAGGCTGAGGGTGACTTCTAGGGGGACGCCATGAGAACAAGCAATGTCCTGAATTGATCCCCAACAAAACAGGGGAACAGAAAAGTTTTGTGCTGATGGGCGAGGCCTCCTGCTGCTGGAAAGGGCAGAATCGCCACCTCTTACCTGTCCCTAGCAAAGAACCTCCTCTGGGGAAGTAGTCCAACGAGCTCTCATCTGCTGACGAGTCCCAGGTCGCCTCTGTGTCGGGGGAATCTGCAGCGGGACAGACACCTGGAGTTAACGGCACATAAAAACCCACCCAAAGTCGCTTGAAAAAAACCCACTGCCCAAATACCTACAATAGCCTGTTCTTAGGCACAGTGGGCAAGGCAGAGAAGTGACCGGGACTCCAGCATGGACAATGATCACAGCAGTGCTCAGCGTAAGCACAAAAACTGCCAGCATCCGCTCCTGCCAAGACTTGCATACCCCCCGAGCTTGCTAAAAAGCCACTAACTAGTTAAAGCTGGGCAAAGCTGCTGCCACTTTGTCCAAGTGGAAAAGGCGGCGAGGAAAGCAAGAAAACGCTGTCCAGAGAGAGAAGCACAAGAAGAAAACGTGCCTGTAGTGAAAACGGAGGTCTGCAAATAACTAGTAAATGGCGTTCAGTAGCCGTAGCAATTGTCATGGGGGAAACGAGGAATATGCACCTAACAAAGCAGTTTGGAAGCAGAGGGGCGTTGGACTATTAGACACCCCTGAATGCCTCGGTGAGACCCTGGACTGTCTGATCGACAGGACAGGGAGCAAGACTCGCCGGCAAGGTGACTAGTGCATTTCTAGGTGTACAGGTGTGCGCCGGCTGCTGAATAAACCGACGTGTGTGCAAAGCAAACTCCTGCCTCCGGACCATTCTCCCTCTCAACGCCCGAATCCCAGGTCTTAAAATAACACCATGAAGGCAAAAGATCTTTCCCCTGGCGCTGCTGGGTCTGTGTGAGGTCCTGTCACCTCCCGGACTTGCAGTGAGAGACCCCGGCTCCTCGCTCCAGGGGCTGAACACCATCGTGCGGGCCCCTCGGTACCTCTACCCAAGCCTCTGCCACGTTACCTGGCTCCTGGCGGGGTGGGGGTTCCTCCTTTGGGGCACAAGGCAGCTCCTTCTGGAGTCTGGGGGTTTCACCCCATCCGGCCCCCTCCTTAGCCACGTGCTCAGGTTGGGGTGGAGGCTGCTCTAGCCCGGAGGAGAGAGGCTCTGGCGATGTCACAGGTCCATCCACATTCAGGGCCACGTCCTCAAGCTTGACGTGCACAGTGACCTGGGGACAAAACAGCCACGTCACTGGGAGAGATGGGACTGGGAGCGAACGGCTAGACAGAGCAGCGGCACCCGTCTCCTCCTCCACTGCCCCAGCCAAAACCCCTCAGCCGGGGCCACCGCCTCGGTGCACGTCTCCACGCTGTATCCTCACGCCCAGCTCGGCGTCTTCTCGGGCAGCGTGGCCAGGGCTTGCTTCAGCACCGCCAGCTGGCGCAGCTCCCGCGGCTGCCTGGAGCAGAGACCCAGTGCTCGGCGACGCGGGCTCACCTGCCAGCCCTGGATGGGCTCCTCCACCGGCTCCTGCTTGACCACGGGGGCTGCTGGGCATCTCGAGGATGCTTTCCCCACCCCCTCAGCTCCCACCCCAGGCTCGGGGCCAGCCGGGTCCTGCTCCTCCATCGTCACCGGCGCCGGGAAGGGCAAGCCCGCGGCTGGCGCCGGCTCCAGCTCCGCAGCCATCTCCTCGGGGTGTCCGGGCTCCTGGCTGCCTGCGGGAAGGAGACAGCGGGCGTTAGTGTGTGACGGGGGCACCAGGACCACGACCCAGCCCCTCACACCTGCACCGAGGGGCCGCGGGGGTCCTGCCCTGGCACGGGGTGCAGGGACTGGGCTGCACCCAGCCCCACGTGTCGCTGGGGACCCTCGATCCCCACCTGCAGCCCCTGCTCCTCCCGTCAGGCCTGCCCAGCTGGGAGAGGGAGGCGGAAGGGGCTGGATTGAGCCCCAGCATCACGTCCTGCTGCAGCTCCGCCCCGGCCCGCCCCGACCGACCGGCCGACTCCTTTGGAAGTGCCCGAGACATGAGCTTCACCTGCAAAAGCTCGTGCGTAAATGCACACGCTGACACACATGCAGATGCGCACAGGCACGTGCAGACAGACAGAGATGGGGCACGGAGCTGTGCGCAGGCACAGAGACACGGGCTCACGTAAACGCACGCACAGGCTCACACGTGCAGAAAGGCACACGGGCTCACACACACAGGCACATGTGCGCGCACACGCACACACGTACATACAGACACACAGGCAGAGACACACAGGTGCGCAGAAAAATTGCTGTCACAGACACACAAGTGCACGGACACACAAGTGCATGGAGATTGCACCGTATTTGTGCACGATACAAAGAAATATGGTACCATAGCTCTGGAGCCACCTGCCACTGTGTGTGTGTGTGTGTGGGGGGGGGGTCCCCAAAATCCAAGTCCATCCTATGGATGCAAGTGTATTTATACACAGGGAAATACGGTACCACGGCTCTGGAGCCAGGGGGCTAGGGGGCAGGGTCTTTCTCCTATGGACAGGAGCATCTAATATACAAAGAAATATGGTACCAAAGCCCTGAAGCAATACGTGGCGGGGGGGGCTGACACGGGGCCCTCAAAATCCGGGTCGGGGGGGCACATAATACTAGGACTACGGTAGAGGAACCCCCGGGGCGGGGTCCTTAAAACGCAGGGCTGCGCTCAACGACATGGGCGGAGAAATCCGGCACGACCTGGTCTCCGCGCTCCCGCCCTCGGAGCAAGGTCACTTCCGCTGCCGCCGGATGCGGGAAGCACCGCCTTGTGTCCCTTCTGGGGCAGCTTCCTGGCGAAGGGTGGAGACTCTATGATCGCTCTTCCCGCCTGCTCTGGTGCTCCCGGAGGACCGCGAGTCTATGGTGGGGGTGCACTGCGGCGGCCCAAGGCCCGGGGCAGCCTGTGCCGGGCTCCGTGGCATGTCAGCCCCTCTCTCCGCCTCTGGTTACGACCCTGCAGGGGGACGGGAAGCTGCCTCCGCCTGTCTCTGCAGCAGCCCCGGTCCAGCTGCCGGCCCCTTGGCCGCTTGGCTTTCAAAGCGACTGAGCACCCCGGCACAGCGTTGCACACTTTTACACCTCATTTTTCTACAGTGCTAGAGCTGCATGGAGAGCTGACTGCTGTAACCCACTGTCCAAACCATCCCAACCAAGTCCCTGCCGAACCGATCCCTCCAGCTACACGGTCAGCCCTGTCCTATCACTACCAGGCCCATGGCGTGCAGACACTGATAGCACACTGAACTAGCCCAGGCAAACCAGAGGAACAACGGCAAGCCTGGGGAGCACTCCTGGCTTGATGGAAGAGCTGGGGCTGGGTTGCAAAGGCATGGAGGGCAAGCCTGGGTGCAGAGAACAAGAGCCCCGGGGCAGTCGTGTCCAGTCTGGGGTGCAGCGAGGGAGCGGTTGCTGCGATGGTGATCCCATCCTGGGAGCGAGAGCCTAGCTCTGCTTCGGATGGTGAGAAACAGCTCCTCCTTTCTTCTTTTTATGGGTGGCATTCAGGGATCAAGTCCTTTTTCATAGGCAGACCTGTCCTGGCACGTAAAACGGCAAAAACAGGGCAGCACAGAGGCGG
>JAGPOW010002581.1:371925-404079 GCA_030014935.1 Caiman crocodilus | reverse complement strand
GGGTGGGAGTGCAACTGGAGCAAAGCCCAGGGGATGGAGGGCGCTGGGAAGAATTTGGGGACTGGGGAGACCTGAAGAGAGACACGTCTCTGGTGACAGGCTGCAAACGCACCAGGCTGGCAAGTACAGGAGCTCACTCCCAAGTTGACGCAGGCCGAGGTGCTGGCGCTGGAAGGCACGGTCACAGTCCACAGAGGCAGGTCTCTGCTTCTGAAAGTGCCGCTGGGCTCCCTGCGAGGACCAAGAGGAGAGAACATGATGAGCCGGGCCAAGGCAGATGCACTGACTCCCATGTCTGCATCACACGTCAGCTAAATAATGGGGAATTTTGCACCCCTACCTGTCATAGCCAAGCTTGCAAATATTGTAGGGCAGAGTAATTCCTGAAAGGATGGTTGGGGCTGGAAGCAGCTGGAACAGGAGAAGTTAATGGTGCGACACGTGTGCCTGCAGCTCCGGGACGCCTTCGATGACGTGGCCGTGTACTTCACGCGGAAGGAGTGGGCGCTGCTGGACGATGGAGACAAGGCGCTGTACCGGGACCAGATGCTGAGGAATTACCAAGCCCTCGTGTCCCTGGGTAAAGCTCCTTTTCTTGCTTCTCCCTGGAGCCAAGTGAACTCCAAAGTTTACTGTCTTCTCCCTGTTTTTCAACAGTCTCATTCTCACGAGCATTGGCTGGTGGTTTCAGTTGGCCTCTTCCCCAGTGCTGTGTTACTGATCGGACCTCTCGCCTTTCGTATCTATATATCTTCCTTCATTTGGTCCAGTCAGTCCCCTTCACTTGAGTTTCCCCATCCCGGTACATGCTGGTGCTGGCATATTCAGCAGTTTCTTGGTAACGAGATCTCCCTTTGCCTTCTCGGCCCGCTCGTACGTTCTCTAATTCATTGCATGTTAAATTCAGCGCCATCCCTCCCTTGGGGAGTGCTTGTTATGCTTTTCCTCAACTGGCACAGGTACACGGGCTGGGACCAAGGTAGTTCTGACAAAGCCATTGGAAATTTCTGTCCACGCTCCTTTCTAACATCTTCATCGACCGCAGGCTGCCTTTGCTGCATTTACTCTGCCTGTGCTCTCGCGCTCGCTCGGCCATTCCCACAAGCGCGTTTTGTCCTCTCCCTCTGCATGTCAGATGCCCATCGGTGTGATGGAAAGAAGGGGGCTAGGGAAAACCAGCTTTCATTTGCAGATGTCCATCTCAGGGCTTCATTTCGGCTTGTGTCCAGGTTTGAGGCAGTGTTTCCCGACCGGCATGGCGTCAAAAATGAACAGGTGTGCCGCAGAATTTGGCCACGGCCATGAGCTACAATGAGCTCATAGGTATGAGGATGAGGAATGCTACCTTAGCAGGTGTGCCATGGGACATGTGTACTAAAGTAAGAGTGCTTTGGGCTGGAAAAGGTTGGGAAACGCTGGTTTGAGGTACTCACCTTTTTCTAGGTCAGTCTGCTATTCTGGTGCTTCCTTTTCCCTCCCTTTCCCACAAAGGACTTCCTGGGGGGAGTTCTCCAATGCTTCTCCCAAGTCAACAACGACCATCTAGATCATTTCGACATCACGGGCTTTCGCATGCAGTAAAATATGTCTCCTTCTGCCGCCGTTTTTCTATACCCGTGCCTCCCAGGAACTTTGCTTTCAACTCTACAGTATTGCCAGTCGGTGTGGTCATCCTTTCTTGTGCCCTGTTCACGGTTCCCAGAAAAGCCTCTCATTGTTAAGACGTCCGTCATGGTTTCTTTTCCTCTTCTCTGAGAATAAACTCATTTCCACTCCTTTGCCTGGAATGACACCGATAGGATAAGCGTTATCGATCCAAAAGCATTTCCGACGCCTCTTAATTGTTCTACCTTGAAAATATTAATTACAAGGTTGATCTTTTCTGCCGTCTAGTACATCAGAGATCGCTGCATCTCCAGTGCTGTCCCCGGCGACTCTGTCAGGCTCATTTTCTCCAGATCCCGGCTGGTTATTCTCCATCCCATGCCCAATCATAAACACTGTTCATCCGCTGCCCCAAACAGGATATCAAGGTCCCACACCTGACTTAATCTGCTGCATCCAGCGAGGAGAGGTGGAGCTCTGGGTCCGGGATGGTGAGGCCCACGGAGAAATCTCCAGGTCGGAGGACCTGCGGCCAGGTGAGTTATGGATGCGCCCGACTCCCGTCTCAGAAATACTTCATGCCCAGAGTGGCGGGGGCCTAGAAAGGGCAGACCCGCGACCTCATCTAGCTCGTGCTGACGTGTGTCCAGGCAAACGCTGTTCCTACTCCCAAAGCTTTGGAGTCCAGCAGCTGTTCCTCTCTTCTGCCCCTAATTCCAGCTGCTGGGGGAAAATGGAGTTTGTCGCCTTGATTTTTAGGCACGGCCCTTGTTTCCTTGGCATATCGTGATCTTAAAAGTTCCACCTTCATTCAACAGTGTAAGACGTGATTCCCCAGCCCCGTGTAGTACATCCCTAACACTTCTCCTAGGGCCTGATGGGATGTGGGGTCTCTCGAGGAAACCAGCACAGCTGGCAGAAGCCCTGTGTAGAGGTTTCTCCTGGCGAGTGTGACCCAGAGCCCCGGACGTGTTGGATCACGGTCCCTGGCTGCATTAAATGGCTCCATGGGGTGGGTGGGATTCACAAGCGTTCATGTTGAAGGTGGTTTGCACCAGCATCAGGCCTGTGGGATCAAGTAGCTGTTAAGCAAAGTCTCCCTCTTCCTTTAAGGGGATGCCTCCGGTCTCATCCTCAGCCCGTTAGAGCTGGAAGCGATTCAGGTCCTGTCCTAATGGGGCTGAGACGTTGGGATAACAGCTGGCACAGACACCCTGAGAAACTGGCTCTGAAAGCCTCCGAGATGGGGCACGGCACGTGGACCCGCCCCTCTCTCCTCCTTCATAATTGGGGTCCTGGAAACAAGAGCTTGTTTCCGTAAGGAAAGGCAAGGGCTTCTTTCCGAGGCCCATCCCAGCACAAAGAAGAGCAGTGTTTGCTCCCTTGGGGCAGCTCAGGGATAATCGCGAGTTGTTCTTCCTCATGCAGGAGGTGCCTGGCTGCTGAGCAGAGCTGGCGAAGGGTCTGCAGACCTGGACCCACCATGGATGTGCCCAGGTGGATCAGGACCGAGGGAACCCCCGAGACTTGAGAAGGACCGACTGCATAAGAGGCCAGGCGGGTCCCAAAAGAAGAGGGAGAAGGTGGTGGTGGACACGGTACCGGGTCCAGCGGGGCACGAGAACGGAGCCGAGGCAAGGCCCAGCAAGACGTGGGGCTGCAGGGAGGAATTTGAGAAGCTCAGAGAGCTGAAAAATCCCAAGAGGAAGATGCACCGGAAAGAGAGATATCATCCAAACCTCACAGGCGGGGGGAGGGCGTGTGCACACCTACGTGTGCACGGGGAGAAGCGTCAGTACCGCTGTGTCATGTGCGGCCGGACATTCACCCAGGTCTTCTCCCTGGCTCAGCACCGGCGCACCCACTTGGGGAGGAAGACGCACCGCTGCACCAAGTGCAGGAAGACTTTCGTCTGCTGGAAAGACCTGTCCCAGCACCGGTGCTGGCAGAAGGGCGAGCAGCCACACCACTGCACCACGTGCGGGAAGAGCTTCAGGCACCCTTCCACCCTGGCCAGGCACCGGCGCGTCCACACACGGGAGCAGCCGCATCAGTACTCTGAGTGCAGTAAGACCGTCACCCACTCCTCCAGCCCGGCCAAACATCAGGATGTCCACGGAGGGGAGAAGCCACGCCAGCGCCCAGATTCGGGGCAGAGCTTTACCTGCCCTTCCTACCTGGCCCAGCAGCAGTGCATCCACACGCGGGAGCAGCCGCATCAGTGCTCTGTGTGTGGGAAGAGCTTCATTTACTCCTCCCACCTGGCCCGGCACCAGCTTATCCACACCGGGGAAAAACCGCATCAGTGCTCGGTGTGCGGGAAGTGTTTCACCTACTCCTTCAACCAGGCCCAGCACCAGCGCATCCACACCGGGGAGAAGCCGTATCAGTGCTCTGAGTGCGGGAAAAGCTTCACCCGCTCCTCCCACCTGGCCGAGCATGAGCGCATCCACACCGGGGAGAAGCCGCATCAGTGCCCCAAGTGTGGGAAGTGCTTCACCCTCTCCTCCAGCCTGGCCCATCACCAGCGCATCCACACCGGGCAGAAGCCACATCAGTGCTCTGTGTGTGGGAAAACCTTCGGCCACTCCTCCCACCTGGCCCACCACCAGCGCATCCACACCGGGGAGAAACCGCACCGGTGCTCCGAGTGCGGGAAGCGCTTTACCCAGTCCTCACACCTGGCCCAGCACCAGCGCATCCACACCGGGGAGAAGCCGTATCAGTGTCCTGAGTGTGGGAGGAGGTTTGGCCACTCTTCCCACCTGGCCCAGCACCAGCGCATCCACACGGGAGAGAAGCCCCATCGGTGCCCTGAGTGTGGGAAGAGCTTTGGCCAGTCCTCTGACCTGGCCCGGCACCAGCGTGTCCACACCGGGGAGAAACCGCATCAGTGCTCCGAGTGTGGGAAGAGCTTCACCCAGTCCTCCAGCCTGGCCCGGCACCAATGCATCCACACCCAGAAGCATCCATAGCTCTTCCAGGGCTCGTGGGTGTGTAGCTGCTCAGCACCCCCCACCTCCAAGCCTCATGGGTCAACTGCAGAAAGCGTTCACCCAACTTTTGACCCTTGCAGGGCACTACTGAACCTAAAGGACCCAGAGGCTGTCCCCCAGGTTGTAACTGGGAGGGAGGGGTTAGGAGGAAACACTGGAGACAGAGGCCAGCCCAGACGCTGGGGGAATCGGTCAGGAGGTGATCTCTGTGTCGGCCTTCCCATCATTCTCCAAAAGCGGTCCGTGCTCCCAGACGGAGAAGTGCCTGCACAGTACAATTGCCTGCACAGGACAGCCGCTTGCAAGCGCCAAACAGGACAGCTGTCCTTGGCCACCTCCAAGCTTTGGCTTCTCTCCTGGTCCCAGGTTCTGCTCTGGAGCTGCAGGAAGGAGGTTATTTATGGCTGGGGAAGCGCTCCCTGCCCTCGCCTTTCCTCACCCCCACATCACCCCTCTCCCAGGCCTGCTCATGCCCATCAGGTGTCTGCGAGGAACGGCTACTGCCACCTCCTGAGGCCAGTTTGGCAAGCTTTGCTCCTCAGCCTCCCTGCAGAACGGTGCACCAACGGGTGTCCTGCCCTGCCCTTCCTCGCCTTCCCTGCCATGCATCGCCTTCTAGGACAGCCCCCGAACTGCACGTGACAGTCCCTGTGGTTGGTCCCCGTGTCCTCTCCAGAGCTAGGAAATCTGAAAAGACCAGAACCCTTTCCAAGGCAGATATCTCTGCAAGTCCCCAGCTCCTTCCTTTTCCAGAGGATTCACTTTAATTCAGGGGTTGGTCACACTCGAAGCATTGCACCCATGTATTGCTCTGCAGCAAGGACCCTGCACTTTTGAAGCAACCTTTCCCAGGAGGGAGTAAAGGTCCTTTTCCGGGTGTTGAAAGACGTGCAAGGGTGGGGAAAGCACGAGGCCATCCTCCGGATGAAATTCTGCATGTTGTAGTTTCCCTTTATGAGTACCGAGCCCCCGTACAAAAGCAATTTGGCTCCGTGATTGTCTGTAGGGGCTACTCAGAGAGGAAAATAACCCATCACTGGGCATCCTCGGTCATTTCTTGTTAGGATGGCCGAACGGTTTCGGGTGTTCTGGTCTCTGATGGAGGCCTGGGTTCAAATCCCCCTCCTGACAATACTTTAGGCTTGTCACCAAAGGGCTTGAGTGGTGAGCTGGGATCTTAAAGGCCAGCAGTTCAAGTCTGGGTGCTAGGAAGTGATCTTAAGTCTCAATTGATGGCTGCAGCTGGGCCCAGTGATCTCACGAGGTCCCTTCCAGCCCTAAATTTCTGTGAATCTTCTTCATAATTGTTCCCTCTGCTCACCACCCCCATGTTCCCTACAGTACAGTGTTTAAGAAAATAACCTATTGACTTTTGGATGAGTTTCTCTTTTTTTCCGGCAGGAGAGCTGGTTTGTCTTGTTGGAGGTGACCACAGAAAAAGGGAAGGAATGGGGCTTTATTTGACACCTCTTGAGGCTTCCTCTTGGTGCATTTCTGAGGGGCCGGGTAGGTTGGGGGGCAATGTGTGTAGATGGGGGAGTGCGAGACAAAGGACCTGCAATCATAACCACCCCTTTGCAAGAGAGGAGCATGTGTGCAGGTCAGGTAAGGTTACCTGCTACGTCCTCACAAGGCCCGAGTTCAAAGCCTGCTTCCCAAAGGCAGTTCTCACTGCTTTTTGTGGCATATTTTTAGGGAGAAAAGGATGGTGCATTACAAAAGTAGATGCAGAAATGCTTGTCTTCTGGACTCTGACCATAGGGAGGCACCCAAGTCCACTACTGGAGCTCCCACCAGCCAGGCCAAGGGTGAAGGTGGTGGAGGAGAGCCTGCAGCAGAGCCAGGAAGGGATTTTTGAGGGGTTCTTGGTGAGGTTGTTGGAGGAAGAGGTAAGAGGAAGAAAAGGAGTATGGGGAGACTAGTACTGAAAAGAGACGGGGCGTCTTGGGAGAAAAAGGAAGAGGAGCAGATGGAGTGGCTCACTGAAAGCACCAACAGAAACCTGTTGGCTTGGCCAACACAGCAAGGGTGGAGGAGGAGGAGAAAAATAGGGAAAAGGCCGAGAAGCAGAGACGGGGCAGAGGGAGTGGGTGCCGTCCTCTCTAGAGGCCCCCTGCCCAGAAAGCTCAGGCCAACGACGCAAATGGTGATAAGACAGCGCTTGGGGGAGGGAGAGCGGATGAGAAAACGATGGTGAAGTGCCCCCGTTTAAACCTTTGCTAATAGCCACGCTGGCCATAGCATCAGTCAACGTCAAGCGTGTTGTAGCCCGGAAAAGGGTCAGGCCCAAGGAGCTTTCATTTGCTATGAGCCCCGAGCATCCTCGTGTCCAGGGAAACCCGCAGCAGGGCAGGCCTGGGGTTCACTGCACGGGAACCTGCCCAAACTCTCCGGAGGCTGCGCTCAGCGTCCCTGCGCCTGCCGCGAAGGCATGGCAGGGCACTTGGGGTGCCCGCCGCTTCATGAGCTCAGGAACAGCAGGCGCCGGGTAAGGGCTAGTTGCAGAATCGGCTGCAGGAGGAGGGCTGGGGCTTGGGGCACGTATAATCCCAGGCCCTGGGATTCAGGGGTCTGGCAGCAACATCTTGGGAGCTGATGAAGGAACACTGCCTACCAGGAAGACGGCAGCTTTTGGCTACTAGAAAGGAAAACCGTATCTGGAGACGTGGGTAGGAGCTAAGGGGAGGGAGGAGGGTCCTGGGGACCAGTGCGGGGCGAGCCCCGAGAAGGGGGCTATGAGCCAGTGGCCTGCTGGGGGGCCAGGTGAGCTCAGAGAGGGGCCGAGTGTTTAGGAGACCCATTGCAAAGAGTGCAAAGGGTCCAGATGAGCCCAGCGAAGGAAGGGGCTGCCTTAGTGAAGACCTGCGGAGGGCTCCCGGTGAGCTTGGTCTGGAGCTCAGACCCATGGAGGGGCCCCAGAGCATGGGCCGGCAGCCTCGACTGGTCTGTCCGGGGCCAGGGCCCAGGAGGGGCCGAAGGTGCTTGTGTGGCCGCAGCCGAGGGGAAGGGCTCCAGGGGCATGCTGCCCGGGATGCCGATGGCTGACGCTAAGGATCAAGGAAAGGGGTCCAAGGAGCCAGGGAAGACCAGGACCACATGGGCCCAGAGGAAAGAGGGGGCAGCCCCTGCTTCCCTACGATGGATCTGAGCTGTCTGGATGGAGGGCAGCACTACGCCGGTCTTGCTGGCTACCATGTCCTCCCTGCGTGGAAATGGGGGAGAATGCTGATTACGCAGATGGGGATAAGCCATGGATGGCTGGGGTGCCTTACAGACCGGTAAGGTTTCTCCTAAGATTGTTCATCTCTCCCTCCTTTCTCCTGCTTTCATAAAGCCAGTCGTAGTTCGCTTTTGGTCGTGAGCAGGGAAGTTTGCTCACTGTGCAACACCCCAGGTCGCGTTGATTTCTTCCTCGGTTCCCGAGAGGAGGTTTCAGCCAAGACAGAAAATGTGCATAAAACCCCTAAATTTGAACCCAGCCTTGGTTACTGCTATCCAGCGCCTAGCTGAAGGGTTACGTTTGTGCTTGATTATTTTTTTTTCTCCCCGTCGGTGCAATGGCTTGCATTCGTCTGCATTGAACTTCATCCTAAACCCCAGGGCAGAGCCACTGAGGAAGCCATCCCCAGCTGGTCTTCACTACGCCAGGCCCCCTAGCCAAGGGCTGCGTCTGGGCTGCAGCACCCGGGGGTCAACGATATACCAGCGTTGGGGCCTGCTCCCTTCTCTCACGGGAAGTTCACGAGCAAGGAGAGGACTGAACTTTGGCCCTGCAGGCTAGGGCTCCTGGTACTGGACAAGAGAGGTCTCAGTATTATTGTGGATAGTATCAGCACAGTATTAGCAGCCATCAAAAAGGCAGATCAGGCACCAGGGATTATAAAGAGGAGGATTGGGGGGCGGGGGGGGAAACAGGAAAAAGGCAAGGTGGCATCTTTAAACCTAACTTGTCCATGTCTAGGCAGGGGGTCGGACTCCATGATCTGTTGAGGTCCCCTCCGACCCTAGCATGTTGCACATCAGCAACCACACCATACTTTGCAGGAAGGAAAACCTTAATCCAACCTCGGAAAAGTGCCTGTAAAGGACTCGGATGAACGGTAGTTTACATCTGTGGCAAAAACAGGCTTCCCGCCTACTACCTAAGGTGGAAAGGAGCAGTGTATATAAAAGTTTTATTGGTGGCATTGATTTGGGGTTATTTCAGAAAGCACCTGTAAAGAAGCCAAGCCATATTTTATAACTTACCATGCCATCCCAAGTATGGGGTCCCCTAAAAAGACGTCAGACGGGACCGGGTGAGAAACACCAGGCGTGTTATGAGCAAGGGAAGGCAATGTTCATTTGGCGGCGAGAAATTTTCTATGAAACCATCATCCCACTGAATGACTGGATCAGCTGCTGACAGAAAGCAGGAAGGTAACTCGGGCTGGTGTTGGGGGCGTCTGTCTTTTTATGGTCATCTGCTCCGAGCGGTTTGGGCGGGATGTAAATACAATAAATCAAGCGCCGTCGCTGTACAGTGTCCAGTGCTGATCAGAGAGCGCGTATCTGGTCTGCGCCGTGCCCGGCTCCAACCTCCGCGGCGATGCCCGGGGTCCGAGGTCGGGATGGGGAGGACTCCCCTGCGTTCCCGTCGGGTTTTGCACGGTGCCCATCGTCGGCTGCCTGGATGCAGGCCCCGGGAGCTGCAGCTGTTGCCAGGGGAGATTCCAAAGCAGAGCCGGGCGCCAGCAACGGGAATGCAATAGGATCCGACCCCGGTATGGATGGCAAGGGTGGGGTTTGCTCCGGACTGACAAGAAGCCTGGCCAGTCCCAGCTTTGCAAAGGTGGGACTAACCCTGCTCCAGCAGCCTTGTCACTTCCTAGGAAAGGACCAGCCCATCAGCATCGCCCAGGGACACCCCCGGCACCCCCACGCCCGGGTAGCTGGCAGGTGGTGTCAAGGAATCCCAAGCTCAGGGAAGAGAAGGTGGTGGTGGGACGTGGTGTTTGCTGCAGAGACGGAGGGGACAGGGGAGCAGGAGCCCCCCAGGTACGTTCCCCTGCAGGGGCCAAAGGGAGAGGGGGGCTGCCCTGCACTGTCACCAAGTGGGCTGCGAGGGGGGCAGCTCCACCCGGGGGACTTTCTTGAGCAAATGGCTCTTTTCTCCCCCCCGCCCCGCTGCGCGGCTGCCTCGGAGACCTGCCGTGCTCACTGTATCCTCGAAAGCCAAAAGCAGGGGGTCAGGCAGGGTGCCTCTGTGCTGGGTGCGTGGGCGCAGGGATGGGCAAGGAGGTGCGTTTGCGCTCAGCGAGGGCAGGGACGATCAGCGAGAGACCTAGCTACGCCGAGTGGAGGCAGGGCGCCAGGGTCGGGGGCCGCATCATTTATCACAGCAGACAGCGATGAAATCCCGATGTTCGAGGTGTCTTGGTGTCAGAAACGATTCTGGCGAGCCATTCTGCAAGACGCTCCCGCGTACTGAGACGAGGAGCCCAGGGGTACAGAGGTGTCTTTGTTTTGTCCCTGCCTGGTCTTTTCAGGTGTTTAGGTGTGCGGCGAAAGGCTAACAATCCCTATTTCCTTCCTCCAGTAAAGATGTCGGGGGGGCCCGATGAGTAGCGGAATGGGAAAGTTGAAGGCTGGGTACGCCGCAACCCACCTGTGGCAGGTGCTGGACTGGGAAGTGCTGGGGAAGCTATGACGGGGGTGGGATAAAGCTGGGCTGGACTCCCCGCACTTCCCAGTCCTAGCGCACGGACTGTGGCACTCTCTGGGTGCACGGTGCAGCACTGGGATTGTCTTACCTCGTTTGGCAGATATGCCATAAATTAAACTCATGCCCTCTCCACATGCCACTCCGATCCCCTTTGCCTGCTCCATCTGCTGCTCTGCTTTCTGCCCGTCCCCTCTCCAATCCCTTGTGTGTCACACGCAGAGGCTGCTTGTGCTGCTCGTGGCACACGTGCCAGACTCCTGCCACAGTGGGCACATGCTCACCCCTCTGAGGACAGGCCAAAATGCAGAGGTCCTTGCCCCTCTCCTGGGATCATATCCTTTCTGGAGATGAGCCGGAGCAGCTCTCCCTGCGACTTGCACAGCAGCGGTCTGTGCTCTTGGGCTGTAGGTACAAATTCAAACCCAGTGGAGTGGTGTGTGACGGTTGCACAGAGGGGAAATGTTTTTCATTTTTATCCTTCTTAATAAAAAGCCTCTGCAACTGCATGCAACACAACGTGGTAGAAGGAGCATGTACGTTTGTGTGCCTAAATACGCATGTGTGTATACTGATATACATTACGTGTCAAACAGTCAAAATGCTAGATTCCCAGTTTCCTGTGCAATTCCCAGCTAAAAAAAATGCTAGATTCCCAGTTTCCTGTGCAATTTAATCTCCGGTCCTTTGGGCATTACAGAGTTCAGCTACATGCTTCCATTTTATGTTTCCCTATCACGAAACAGAGGCAGAAATGGGCAGAGTTAAAGTGGCTTGAGCAGCCATGAACCTGGGTGTCTTCTGCCATGTGAGCAATTGGCTTTGCAACCTAAAAGGAAAAAAAGAAAAAGCTCCTTTATGGCAGTATTGTTGGTTGTAGCTGTGCTGGTCTAAGGACATAGGCGGGCAGCGTTCTTTGGTTAGATGTGGCATCTTTTATTAGACCAAATAAATAGCTGGAAAAAAAGTTTGCAAGCTTTTGGGTGCAAAAACCCTTTGTCAGGCACTGGGAGACTTTCACAGCACTGTTTCGCGTCTAACCGGGGTGCTTTTTTGCAGGCTGCTCAAGAATTTGGATGTCCCCGCGAGGCTGCGCAAGGGTACGAGTCGGGCAGGGGATCTGGCCTGCATCACAGCTGCCCCGTGGATGCAAATGGCTGCTGAGCTCGGCGCAAGCACAGATTTGGGTCTGCAGCTCCAGGTGCCCCTAGAGCAGGGGGCACTGCCGCCCGTGAAGATGGAGGCGCAGGACCCGGCAGGCCCTGAGCCAGGGGACGGAGCGGAGCAAGGCGAACACCTTCCCCTCCTCGTCTGCTCTGGGACCATTGGGGAGCTGCTGAGATGGGCAGCTCCGCACCAGCCCAGGCCCGAGCGGCAGGACGAGCTGCCCCAGCGCTGGGAGGTGCAGTGGCAGGAGGTGCTGCAGGCTTTGTGGACCCCTCCAGAGGTTGTGCCAGCCACGGTGACCCCACACCTGCCTGTGCTGGTGCCAGGGGAAGACATGGAAGCTTATTTGGCCACCTTCGAGCGTGTGGCCGAGGCCTGCCAGTGGCCCAAAGGGGAGTGGGTGACGCGGCTGGTACCAGCCCTCAGTGGAAAAGCCCGGCAAGCCTACAGCAGCCTGGAGGCCAGGGACAGCGGGGACTACGGCAAGGTGAAGGCAGCCATCCTCAGGGGGGATGACGCCCCGCTGGAGACGCGGCGCCGGCGCTTCCGCGGCTTCCGCTACCAGGACGGCGAGGGGCCGCGGGAGGTGTGCGGCCGGCTGCGGGAGCTGTGCCAGCGCTGGCTGGAGCCCCAGCGCCGCAGCAAGGAGCAGATGCTGGAGCTGCTGGTGCTGGAGCAGTTCCTGGCCGTGCTGCCCGAGGAGATGCAGGGCTGGGTGTGGGAACGCAGCCCCGAGACCTGCGCCGAGGCGGTGGCCCTGGCAGAGGGCTTTCGGCTGGAGCAGCCAGAGGCTGGACTATGGGAGCAGCAGGTGAGGACCTTTACACCTTATCGCCTCTGTGCAAGTCAGGTGTGGGGAGGGAAGGAAGGGGTCAACTACATGCAGAGGCTCTGGGTGGGACAGGTTGAATAGCAGGTCCCATTGCTGTGCTGCAAACCCCGTCCGTGTCCTCCTTAGAACAGGGAGGCAACGAGGGCTGTCTGCGCAAGGTTTGGGGTGCGGGGGGGTGTTGCACTATATGTTGTGCAGGGTGGTGCCATGTGTACAAGTCTGGGAACATACAAGGTTTCAACCAACAGATCGGGAATATATCTATCTATTGATCGATAGATAGATGATATATTTTTATATATTAATATACATGCACAGACACACGGGGGAGAATGAGTATCCTGCTCCTGGAGGAAGGGGACCGTAGCTCTGGGACTCTTCTGTTCAAGACCAGAGCCCGACAGTACGGGGTTGGTCAGGACTTGGAGAGGAGGAGGAGGGTAACGGGTTGTGACAGAGGTATAGAGACAGAGGCCGTGACAGACGGAGAGGAAGATGGCTTTCCAGGATGCTAACACTATATACCTAAACCCACCCATCTCAGGGTACAATCGTCCTGAGGGCTGCCGCCCACAGGCAGAGTGGAAACGGGGTGCAAAGTTTGAAGGCAAGGATGCTTGCAGGGGTGGTTGTTGCTGCAAAAATTTAAACCCTCAAGCAAATCTGAACAACTCCACTCCCTAGGCCTTCTCCAACTTGTCTGTCTCGTTTCTCTTGGAGAAGGTTAAGAGGGGCTGCGATGCCTCGGGTAGGTATGTTTTACACGGGGCCACATCTAACTCATGCCTGCTACCAGAGGGGTCTTTATTCTCATGCAAAGGCAGAACAAAACCCCGCGAGGCTGGGAACTGAAGGGAGACATGTTCATGCTGGGAAAATGTTGCCAGGGTTGAACAAAGAAGGATGTCAGCCACGGGGGGAACAGGGTGACTTCTCCAACACTTACAGCCAAAGAAAAATAGGGCTGGAAGGGGCATCTGGAGGTCATTTAGTCCAATCTTCCCACTAGAGGCAGGATCATCCTGATCCAAATTATCCTATATAAACCTATTAAAAAAGCTACGCAATCAACCTTGACACACAACCACAAGGCACAGCACGCTAGCCTGCCACAGGTAACGGATGAGAACAACAGTGGCCAGGGTCACGCTGCTGTGAGGGTTGTTACAACAAGCTTCAGATCCCAGGAAGGGGACTGCGTTGCCCCCGCTCCCCCTTTCCCTTCCCACTGCACCCCACTATGGAGCAAGGCAAAATCCCCCATAGCAGCATGTCTGCAGGAAACACTGACTGCGCAGTAGTGTGCCCGCACAGACGGTGCTAACACGCTACTGCTCAGTGTTATGAGGCTACTGCGCGGTAGCGTTATTGCTCCTGTGCAATAACCCTGGTTACTGCACATTTACTTAATACTCGCTAACGTAAGCACTAAATAAATGCGCAGTAGTGTCTTGTGTAGACATGGCCACTGTATACCAGTCTGTCCGTAGGGCACAATTCCTTCCTGATCCTATATATGACAACTGGCCTGACTCTGACTGGAGAGGCGATAGCCTCTAGCCAGACATCTCTGCGTTTTAGTCCAGCAGGAGCATTGGCACAACTCAGTCAAAATCTCCGGCACTGGCTGCAGCTAACCCCCAGTGCCTCTGAGGAAGGCAAGGAGGAGGGGGAAAAAAATCCCAGCTCCTGACATATGTAGCAGTAGGAGGGCCAAAAGCTTCCTGGCTCCATATGGCAACCAGCAAAGCCCAGAAGTACAGGAAATACCCCCCATAGAGCATAGGTATTCCTCCTTTGCAGTCTGTGCATTGAGATGGGGTATTTCTTTATGCAGTTGATGTGCCAGCCTTGCTGGGAACCCTGGGACAGTGTGCCAGGGTCCCTGGGTAGGATAGTCCAGCCTGGGTTATAGAGACAGCTGGCCTGGAGAGCTCGGACAGGGTGGAAACCACATTTCCTAGAATCCCCTCTTTGGTGGGGCCCCGAGGCCATAAGTGCTGCATTATGATGTGCGGCACGCACGCCTGGCACCCCCTAGGAGAGACACTCAATAGAAGAGCAAAGCAGATCATCAGAAATGCCCAAATGCACATTTTTTTTTTATTCCTTTACATGAGGCACCATTAACTGCGAAACTTCCCAGCTTCAAACCCAAGAGCGTAGCAGGTTTCAACATACGAGGCGGGGAAGACGGCTTTCCAGGATACTAAGAGTGAATACTGAGACCCTTCCGTCTCAGGGTGCAAGCCAATCTTTAGCTACTCGGGATCATTGCTTCCTGGGGGACCGCTGACCCCCAGATTGTGGGTTCTTCCATTCCTGCCCACTATGCAAGCTTTCAGGCACAAACACCCTTCATCAGGCATTGGAGAAAGACGATAAAAGTTCTCCTAAGCGGAAATGAAAGTTCATATTTCATAGGATTTCACAGAAGAGTCAATAGATGGACAGCTCCTCTGGGCAGTGAGTTCGTAGCTGGTATGGAGTCTCTGGCCGATCCAGCCTAGCCCTTCCTAGGTTCGTAGTCGCACAGACCCCGGGCAGTCCACCTTAGGAGGACCTTGATGTGACAGCATCACCTCATTTAACATTTGCCTTGGTGTTGCTATCAGTTGTGTGATACAACACCATGAGCACCACACTCAGTTTCTACCAGCGTTATCACCCATGTGTCCTTGCACCACTCCCAGTGTCCACCTCTCCTAACGCATCCTCAGGGCTCCAGCATAGATCTGCTGTCCTCTCTCCCCTCTTCACACACAGTACAAGGGGTACTCCCCGTCACGTCCTCTCCCAGGCCGTGGCTCTGCGGTGACGTATTTGGCTTGTCCCTAGGTCATGGTGCGCGTGAAGGTCGAGGAAGTGACCTCGGAGAAGATGGCATCCCCTGGGGCTTTCTGGGAATCTCCTGGCTCCCAGCTGGAGCAGCCACCATCCCGTCCCGAGCACGTGCCCCCCGTGGAAGAGGAGGCAGGACAGGGTGAATCCCGTGGGCCTCAGTATGAACCGACCCGCATCATCAAAGAGGAACCCCAGCCCCTCCAGGAACCGGGTAATAAGCTGGGTCTGGGGCAAGGCGGGAGCTCCTTAGGAGCAGCTGGGAGGGGAGCGCAGTGCCTGGCATGGAGGTGCTGGGGGGAATGCACTGGCCTGGGACAACAGTGGCCCGAGAGGGGCTTATGAGAGACAGAAAGATTGAGAGACACGTAATCATGTTTATCAAAATAAAACCACTCAGGCAGGTTACTTCTCCATCATTAAATGAAGTGGAAAAAACACCGCTCCTACCTGAAACAGTTCCATTGTGAGTTTTCTCCACCCAAAAACCAGAAAGGGCAAGTACACACTTTTGAATGCAATGAATCATCCATTTGTAGCTGCCAAACTGGAGTATAAAATGAACTATAGCGTAGTAGTCCCAGACGTCACAGTCCTTTGCTGATGCCTTTCTGGGCCAGAAAGGAATTTTTTTCAGCTCATGACTGCTACTTGTTTGGGGGGAGTGGGGGAAAGGAGGTCACCTCCCTTGAGGCATTAGGACATGGGCTACTGGTAAGGCTGGGTCTCCTGCCAGTACTAAAAAAACCTAGAGATCCATGGGTAGATGGTATGACCTCGTGTTGTAGAGCACGACTTTTTGCCAGATTTGGGGTCAGGGAGAACGTTTTCCCTTGGATCAGATTGGCACAGACTTTTGCCTCTCTCTGTAGTGTGGGGTGCATCCCTTTCCTAGGCTTTGTGGAGTGCATATATACAACATAGGTATCCAGGTTGTAGCTGTATCGGTCTAGAGGAAGCAGCAGCAGTCAGGACTCACAGTAGAAGTGGTAATTTATTAGACCAACAAGATTTTTGCAGAAAAAACAAACCAAAACAATCCCCCCCAAACCTTTATTTGCAAGCTTTCAGGCACAAACCTCTGTCATCAGGCATCGGAGGGAAAAAAAAAAAAAAAAAAAAGATTGTAAGAAGTTCTCCTAAGTAGAAATGAAAGTTCGTGTTGGACAGAGGAGTCAATAGATGGAAAACTCCTCTGGGCAGTGAGTTCATAGCTGGTCCGGAGTCTCACCTCTCGGCAAGGGTTTGCGACGATACAAATTACCTTGCCCCTGTCTTTGTTTCAGTGTCTCAGGTGGTCGCAGTTGCTTCCTGCTTGGGAACATACAAAGATTTCAAGAAAAAGAGGGCTAAAATTCAGCATCTTCTGTGTGTCAGGTATCCAGGTTGTAGCCGTATCGGTCTAGAGAAAAAAAAGTTTTTCCTCCTCTAGACTGCATTGATGGTTCTTTTCCTCCAGACCATTTCTACACAGGAGAACTGTGCTGACCTTTTTTCCAAAGCTTGAGGAAGGGTGTTTGTGCCCGAAAGCTTCCAATTAAATTTGTTTTGCAAAAACTGTGTTAGTCTAATAAAAAGATATCATCTCTACTACAAGCCCCGATTGCTTTATATGCAATATCATAGCATTAACAGTAACAATCGGGCATGTTGACACAAGACGCTTACTGAATATTAGCCGAATAACCCTGCACAGTAGTGTGTCACAGCAGAAGACATGCTAATAGCCTACTGTGCAGGGTCAATTGGCTAATATCCAGTAACCGTTACTAAATAGCTATGCTCCAGCGCAGTAACTACAGGTAACTCTACTGCACATTTAGTTAGTGCTCTATTAAGCGAGCACTAAACTAACTGCGCAGTATCTAAGGTGCATTAATGAATGTGTAGATGTGCCCACTTTCTATTAGGTCATAAAAATCAATGAATTTGCGGTTCCTGGTAAGAGCACACAATGAAAGCAGACTTCTACTAATGTAAAACTAAGCAGAGCGATGAAAAAGAAAAAAAATAGCTCAAATAAAGAGCTATGAAGCAATGGAGTCAAAAATGAGAAGCAGGGGATTCTATTTGATCTCGGCCCTTGTGTGCGTGCAGGTATACCTAACAGGTTGCCCGCCCCAGCAGCATTTTGTTGTTGTTGTTGTAGTTGTTCTTCTGCGTTGGCCATCGGCAGCCTATGAGGAGTGCCCTTGAAGTCCCTTAAAGCTTCTTGTACCCCACTGTTACTCATCTGCCACGGCTTGATGTAAGTGTCATAGAGATGTTCTTACAAGTGGGCGACTGCCTATTGTATCCCCACGTTGGGGTTCTCACCCACCATGGGCCTTGCCCCCCGGTCTCTCTCTAGCTAGGCCTACCAGTCTAAGCCCACCAGGTAGGGTTTGACGCCGAGACGCTAGCTCCTTAATCTTGGGGGCTCGTGGCCCTCCTTTTACTCCCCTTATGGATCCCAGGCTCTCTAGCCTAGCGACCCGTCCACCAGCCCCCCAGCTGGAGGCCCACAAGTTCAAGGCTGGGCAGCGGCCCAAGAGCACACACCTGCACCCACTGGTGCACCAGGCCCCCTTGGCCTTTTATGACTGCACTAACGAGGCCTCCTTCGCCCCTACAGCCTCGACCACAAACCACCAGGCTCAATCCACAAATATCTGTGTAAACAGTAAGCCCATGGGTGACAGCCACAAAACAGGTAGCAGTTAAAGATGGCAGCATGCCAGCTTACCTTTCCCCGTGGCCTGGTGCTTTGTCGGCGATGCTCCTCCCTGTGGCGCTGTCACCGCCTCTCCGAGCGGCATCAGGAGTTGCCGTCTTGCAGCAGCTAAGCCTCTCCATGGAGCCCACGCACACAACCCCCTTCCCCTCCAGCCACTGCCTCCAACTGCCGCCCAGCCCAGGGCTTTTATAGTTCTGGTCCGCCCCCTTCCTGTCACCTGACTAGCCCGCCAGGCCCAGCTTTTAACCCCTACCTTGCCAGTAGGCCGTGCCCAGAAAGTTCTGGCCTTAAAGGGACCGGCGGGCTTTGTGGTAACAGGGTTAGGGTTCCCGGTGTCAGTATAGCAGGGTAGACGGGGAGTTGTTAGGATGAGCAAGACCAGAAATAGTGATTTAAGTCACCTCTCTCATTCTGCCTGCGTGACCGTATCCTGCCTGACTAGGGTTCAACACCACCTGCCTATGATGACTGCAGATCTCATTAGAGAGCTAGAAAAAATACCAACTGGTATACCAATACCAATACGAGACTGTGAAGTCTAATAATGGCCTCCCGTTGTTTGTGCTCTTGTGCTTCAAATCAATAGTTTTCTAGGCCAAGACATGACTTTATTACTCTCCAAAAAAACCGCAAGTTTGGGAAAATCTCACTGCTTGTGTATCTGTCTGCAGCCCGGCGTCTTTAATTCTTACATTTGTATCTTGTTTTAAACATGACGGGTATATTGGGTCTGTAACTGTCAGCACATTTCCCAGGCCATTTGTCTGGAGGAGTGTATAAGTGCTATTTTACCATCTAAATAAGGATTTCTTGGGAAGAAATGTACTTCTTGGGGCACGTGACAGGGGTACAAGCTCAAAATGTTATTCAATATGTTAGCGTTCTTAATCGAGCTGAAGTGCTCACATTAAGCAGCCCTGTTTCAGATCACATAAGACTTCTTATCATGGAGTTTGGTAGAGATAAAAAAAAAACACTTTAAAAAGTCTTTTTTTTTTTCTATTTTGGAATGAACCGTGGAGTCAGCACCCCATAGCTCCACATGGTATGGTCAGGCTAGGCTCTTTGGGTAGATGGGATATCTTCTGTTGGACCAATGGAGTAGTTGGGAAAGGTTCTTTGCAAGCTTTTGGGTGCAACCCCCCTTCTTCAGGCATAGGGAGTCTCTTGTGGCATGGTGTAAGGTGTCCTTACTGCTTTGCATATTGTTCCTTGTAGATGTATATTAACATCAGACTCCAAATTTGAACCAGCGTCACTCACACATTATTAGATGCTCACCGGAGCAAAGACGTAGGAGGATGTGTTTTTCTCTGATAATGATACAAGAACTGGATTCCCTCCACTGTTTCCATACCAAAGTCCCTGTGTGATGCTCGGCAAGTCCTATAATCTTGGTCAAAACCCTTAGTCGCTTTGTCTTCCTCTGTGTCCGGGTGGCCAAGCTGAGACCCTTGGGTCTGAGTCCCAGACACGCCGTGCACTCAGCTGTGGCAGAGGTCGGGGGAGCTCTGCTCGCACACACAGGGCACGCTAAACCAATAAGGCTCTGACAAGTGCAGTGGGCATTTTTCTGGCTGTTTTAGTTTTACTCCTTCTGCCTGTGGAAATAGTGGGGGCGATGATGCCCTGCCCCAGAGGAGTGCTTGGCAGATAAATTCACAGGTGTTTCTAAGTGCAGAAGATGTGCAGTGAGGGCAGGGCAGAAGATCCCCCGAAGAGCTGATCGCTCTGCATTCAGTGCGTGGTTCGTATGGTGTGCGGTGGGGCCCGCAACCATGAATGGGTAGGATAAAAAGACCCATTGAAAGCTGCCTATTCAGCGAGCATCATCCGTCCTGTGCACTGAATGGAGCACTGGGTTCCTGCTCTCCCCCACCTGCTTCTCTCCATCTTTACCCTTTTCCTAACCTTCCTACACCCTCTCTTTCCTGTCTCCCCACCCCCTCACCTATTACTGCTTTGCCCTTTATCCTGCCCCTGGCTCCTGCTTGCATTTCTGAGTTTGCTATGAGGCTGTTTCTCTACCACCCTCCCGCTGATTCCTCCATCCTCTGGGGGATTGGGAAAAACAAGTGTTGAGGGGCTTTTTTTTCTTTCTTCTTTTAATTCCTGACATACTGGAAGAGCCGCAGAGGGCTGGGATAAAACTGAGGTCAAAGCGGTATTTAGAAAAAAAAAAGAGTTTAAACAGGATGAACTGAGGAGCGTTCAGACTGTTAGTCTGATGTTTGTCCTGGGCAAAATTATTGAGAGGGCAATAAGCCGTAAGTTATAAGTGGGGGGAAAAGAGAGGACAGAATAATGAACAACACTCAACATGGTTTTGGGGAAAATAGGTCACATCAAACAGTTCTGCACGTTCTTTTTTTGGGTGAACGCACTAGCTGCTGCGCCAGAAGTAACTGTGGCTTTTGTCTTAGCCCAGGGGTAGACAAAATGCGGCCCTCCAGGCTATTCTATCGGGCCCGCGGGGCCCCGAAAAAATTGAGAAAATTAATATTTCTCTGCCCCTGTGTTGCTGGTAGGCGTTGTAGGGCCTTGGTGCCTTCTTTGTGGGTACCTTGCCCCTCATCAACATCAGGTTGAGACCCAGTCTCGGTGCTGCCTAGATAGTCCAGGCGCTGCCCCTTCTCACCTGCCACGTCTTGGCCTGAAGCTATTTGATATTTTTATCAGCGATCTGGAAGGAAGTAGAAAAATTGTTGGCAGTAAAATTTGCAGATAACACCAAAAAAAAATAAAAAAAATAATAATAATAAAAAAAAAAAATCGGCAGAGTGATATATAGCCACGAGGACAAGTCCGTTATATGGAGCAATCAGAATCAGCCAAGTGGCCTAATTTGTGCAACATGTATTTAGATCCGGTCCAAATGCAGGGCCATTCATCTAGGAGTGAAAAGTCTGGGTCACATACATGGACTAGAGGGGCACTTTGGAGAGATGTAGGAGCCACAGTAGAGCAACAGTTTAGTTATGAGTTCCCAGCATGATGGTATAGCTAAGAGGGCAGGCATAACCTTTTGATGCATATGCAGGGGTATACGGAGTAGGGGGTTGAATTACCTCCATCTACAGTGTTAGAGAGGCCAGTAAGGGAGAGAGCGTCTAGTTTTGATCTCCACACTTCGAAGGAGAAGTTGAAAAATGAGCTCAGAAAAGAGCTATGAGAATGACAGGGAGTAAATTGGGGGAAAAATGAAGCAGCGTGTGAAAAATGAAGAAAATACTCTCAGAATTATTTGCAGTTGGGAGAACGCGTCCTAGGATGAGAAGCTCGATGATCCGAGTCTTGAGGTGAAAAAAATAACTACATTAAATGAAGTTGGAAAGTCCTAACTTCTTTGACTGTTGGAAATGCCAGGTGTAGGGTTATGGGGCCTGAGTTGGGAAAAAGGTCCCTCCAAAATAAGGAGAATTTGCTGAAGCTGAGGACACCCCTAATATTAAAAAATCCATTTTATATCTTGATATTATAAACAGACACCAATGAAGCCTGAGGATGGTTAATATTAATGATAGGTATGGGGTAAAAGGGACAAAATCTGATGGCATTTTCTAGCAACATTGAATAACTGGAGAGAAAAATGGAGCATCGAAAGGATGCAATTAATCTTTTATCATTAGAAAGCGGAAATACAATCGGTGGGAGGGATTTCCTATTAGAAGTCAAGAATGAAACATAAATGGCAACAGCCCAAAGGGTTTTTTCTCCCCCAAATCAATATGTGATTATTAGAATGAGGAAAGGGACAAAAATCCTCTTAACACTCTAATAATATCTCTCTATATTCTTTGGGTCTCTGCAACAGATTTGTGCTTCATATCTAGAGTTTGGCAAGTTGACAGATATGGGAACAGAGGGCAACTGTTCTCCAGAACTAGAAGGGATTGCTGAAACTTAAAAAGGAAGAGGGAAAAGAAAAAAAAATTGGAAGGAATTTATGTGCATTTGATGGAAGGATTGGATGGTGCTACCCCTTTCCTGACTGTTTGTTCACGTATAGGCCTCCAGCAATGCTGCTTTAACCAGAGATTACAGGGAAGGCAGAGCTGGCAAGTTCTGGGGCAACTGGGAATGGGCAGCAAAGTGAGGGAAGGGCGGCCGGAGGGCGTGGGGTCTCGCAGGTGTTGCAGTACCGGATCAAAGTACCACAAAGTGTCAGACATAATCCTCTAGTGGGTGGGAGATTATTACTTCTCTCTTCTTGAAGTTGCTGCGGTTTAAGAGGGAGAGGGAAACATAGTCAAATCTGAGGAGGCATGGGATCCATACATGATCAGGGACTGGAGAGAGAGGTGTCATCACGTGTCCTCCCACAACCTGCCATCCATGCTGGCCGTTGGCAGCCCCAGGTGATGCCTCTTGAACTACAGAAATGAGGGCAGGGAAGGTGCTGGCAGGTCCGGTGCAGCGTTTCCAGGTCTTAAATATGACATTATTGTCCCAGAAGCTCAAATTATCATATTTTCTGAAAAAGTATCCTACACCGGAAAACAAAAAGTATGCAAACAAGTCATCTTTTTTAAGTAAGATCATGTTGCCTTATCCCACACCACTGAGAGCCCCAGCAGGCCACCCACTCCCAGCAGGGTGCAGCTTTAGGTCATGCCCAGGACCAGGAGCCTCCTAGCCATCCCCCACAGCTCCTCCCTTACCTCCGGGATAACCCATGGAGCCTTGCAGCCAGGTGATGTTGCTACCTCCCTGCCAGCAGGAAACTGATCTGTTTATATAGGCGGTCAGGGAACTAAAATGGCCGCGGCAATCAAGCACCTGCTGGCTGCTTGACTCCAGTCTTAAAGTGGCAGGCACCCACAGTGCCCTGCCACACACCTCCCCCCTTAAAATGGTACCCGGGGGAGGTTTTCCCCGCTGCTCCTCCAAAGCAGGCTCTTCTCAGAGCCCGTGCAAGCCCTCAAGTGGTGAGCACCCCCTCAAGGTGCTCCGCCACACACCTCCCCCCTTAAAAATGACATTCGGGGGGCTTCACTTGGCTGCCTTCCTCCCAGCCTACTGCAGCCCCTGTCACGTAGTGAGCACCCAAAAGGTGCTCCGTCACAGTCAGCAAGTACTGACTAAATGCACAGGACCTAGAGTTACTGCACAGTAGCGCCAGCGCATGGTTACTGAGTGACGCTTACTGCTTATTAGCAGGAAGTGTCACTCAATAAGACTGTGCACTAGGCTATTAAGACTAGTAAGACTGTGCAGTAGGCTTTTGGCATGGTTTTTGCCATGACACGCTACTGCACAGTGTTATTAGGCCAATGCCCAGCAACGTGTAGATACGCTCTGGATGGATGACATTTGAGGAGATTTTATATCAGTATTCTGAGAAAGCAAAAGAGGGATCGGATCAGCACCTGTGAATTAGCAGGAGGAAAGGACAATATCGGGGTAACTTGCTGTCAGTGTCCAAAAAGCAGAGAGCAAAGGCAGGATCAGAGGAGAAAACTAAGATTTTTCTATTGATATTTGATACTAGAGGTTGGACCCTGTCTCCTCCTAATTTTCCTATGGAGATTTTCTATTGATTTTCAAGAGGGGGTCGGATAGATATCTGGCTGGGGTATTATGATCCCAGCACTCGTTCCTGCCCAGGGCAGGGGGTCGGATTTGATGATCCGTCGAGGTCCCTTCCGACCCTAGAAGCTGTGAAACTATGACAGTCAAATAACTAATTCTTTTGGTGATTCCTTGGTCTAATAAAAGACATAATCTCTGAACCAAGAGTTCTAGAGTTTTGCATTTCTTTTTGTCTCAGGCCAACACGGAGACCAAATGCATCCCTGAAATCAATAACTACACATTTACCCCCAACTCATCCATTTGCCAGAGAATTTTACTTTAACAGGTGAAGGGACAATGGACGGCAGCTGGGAATGGGCAGGGATTGGCATCTGGGGCTGGGCAGCAGCGGTCTGATACGGGCTATTGGGCCAGATAGTAACTAAGGAGGGAATAAACTGGGTCTAGACTCTAGGTGAGCTGAATCCGGAAGGCTTGCTTTCTCCTTCCCGAGGGACGCAGGCCTGGAAGGGAGCGCCTGGGTGATCCAGCCCAGTCCCATGCTGTTACAAGTAACCGCGTCATCTAATCCTGTTTGAAAGCACCATGATGCAGCTTAAAAACCAGCTAGGTTTCTTGCGCCACTTCTTCTCCTATTATGACCCTGCCTAGAAGCTGAAGAGAGAAGTTGGTCCTTGGGGAATTTCAACTCTCCTCTCCCCATAAATAGAGTAACGATTATTAATGATTTCCTTCGGAAATCCCTTGGCTTGCATTTATGCCAGCAGTCTAACGGGAGGCTCATAGTTGTCCCCCCGCCCCAGCCTCGAAACAACAAACTTTCCTTGGCCGCCCCAGGTATCTGCATCGTGATGATCTCTAGTGACACGAACACATTTCATGTTTCCCACAGGGCCCCTACCTCATTCAGACCCCAGGATGGATGGTGATCATGGGATGGGTAAGCTACTTGATCCTACTTATTCACCTCTCGGCCCCAAGCATTAGTCATTTTACATCATCCAAACCTGAATGCTGACGACAGAGCTATTCATTCCCCAGCGGAGTTTTCTAGGCTACTTTCATCATGTCCCTTTCCTGCACGTCTGTAAAGTTGGGAAGGATTGCTGTCCTCTCTTTTACACGTAAAGCATCAAGGACAAAATGGTCAGAGGTCTCCACTAATCCTAGGTGCCCCTATTTTGGGATAGCTAAGCCTGCTTTTATTTTTTTCAGGATATTGAGTCTGCGTATAGTACCTTGTAAGTTCAGCCCTACAATTAACCTTTGTTTCAACTGTGACTGATTAGCACTTCTGCAAATCAGGCTGGCGGTGCTACATATTGGACACCCAGCAAATGAGGAACACACAGCCATTTCTTATGAAAACTTGTGACTTGACCAGCGTTACATAGGAACTCTGCGGCAGAGGCAGGGACAGAGCTCAAGCTCCCCAGGACAGCGCAACTTCTTTAATCATTAGACTGCAGTCTCCTTTCTTGTTCCCTACGCCCTTCCTCCTTCTGCAACTATTGCAGCCGGCATCCTGCAGGTAGCAGCCTCGTTTACCGCCCTATCCCGATCGATCCCTAGAGCTCAAAACCGTCTTTAGTGCACCAGGAAGGCTTTTAAAGCGTCAGGCAAACCCGCGCGTGCAAATAGTAATGCAAGAAAGGGCAAATGTCATTACACATGCAAGCGCCCCGTTTGTGCTGAAGGAGGCAGGGGGACTATGGGGAAAACAGGCTGCGGTCACGTGCATTAACAAATCATATTGTAATACAGAGGCACAAAGGAGCCAGTTTCAAGCTGCACAGACCTCCTTTCCTAACAACGTTAGTATTCTTTTAATATTGTTGTTGGGTTGTAACTTCCTGGATGTATTTTGACTTAAAATCCTTCGCCCTCCTCTGCCTCTGCTCCAGCCTGAGATCTCTGTCTTCACCCTGGTTGACCAACACCGCACATAGCATTTCAGATAAGGTCTCATCCGTGCCTTGCACCATGACATGGATAGCTAGCGACCTAGAACTGGAAGAGGGCATCTGGCCCACCAACCATCTTTTAATTCAAAGACCATTAGGAAACCCCTCTCAGTCTTCTTTTCTCTAAATTAAATATAATCCTTTCCTTGCAATTCATGTTCTTTACCCTTCTGGTTATTTTTGTTCCTCTTTGCTGGACTCTTGCCAGTTTTTCCACATCATCAGGCTTCAACACTATTGAACAGAGTGGACAAATCACTCCCCTTGATTGCAGGCGACTTTCTTCATATAGACCCATACTCCGGTAGCCTTCTTTCCGCAGCAGTGTGCCGCTGCTGATTGGTAATCTGCAGGGATCCTGATTTTCTCTGATGATAAAACAAACATCCCCACTGTTCAACCCGCTTTTTAATGTGTGTGCTTGTGTAGCGTGGTGTTTCATTTTAATCATGGAAAATAAGGATTTGGGGGTTACTTTTTTATATCTGAAAACGGGGGATTTTTTTTTTCTATCAGACAAAACCAGGACCCGTGGTAATCAGGTTGCAGTCCATTTTATCCCCCAAGTATTTTTCTACACTCCTGAAGCCTAGTCAGCAATTACAGGAGAAGGGGCACACGCGTCCTGCAGCCACAGAGAGGTAGAGTCACTTGGTGGCTATCCTGCACACAGCCCACCGTCACTGCTAGGAGCTATGAGGACCCGGACGGCCACCCCTTGCCCATACCGGTGCTGGAACGCATTCAAGGCAGGGCGAATCTTTGGTGGATTTAACAACCAAGTTGTAACCAGCGTCTCCTGAACGTGTGCAAACAGAGTTCTAGAGGCCTGTGATTTTGAATGGATTTAATAACAATCGAATAATTTAATAACACTAGTGAAAAGTGCGTTCCTAGCTCAAGTGTGGTGCTCTAACAGTTCAAGCAAATGCTGCATGGAGTATTATAACCAAAAGTCATGATTCTCAACCCGGGTGCCGTGGCACCCTGGAGCGAGTGCCTTGAGATCCTTTCCAGGGTGCCGTGGGGTGCCACACAATGTTAGCACCGTTGGGTGTGCAAGCATGTTTCACAAGACAAAGCCAGAGATTTCAAATAGGAAGCCACAATGTTAAAAATATTCTGGCTTGGTGCAGGCATGATATGGTTTTTTGCAGGCGAAACGTTGCTTTATTACCTTCCTGCAGACAAAAACTGACTGAAAAGTAAGCTGACATTTCCCCCAAGGGTGTCTCAAGTCTGCTGAGAGGTAGCTTAAGTCTAAAAAAAAGTTGAGAACCGGCGATCTAAAGCAAACTAAATCCTGCCCGCCTCACCCTTTCCCTTCCAGGTTGAGTATTATTACTCAACCTGGAAATACACTAGTTTAATACCTATTGAAATACACACCCCAATATATTCCGTAGCACCAAATTGTTTTTAACTCTCCTGGTAAAAATCAAAAGGTGCCTTTTTTAATTATTTTGAATTGGGAGGGAATCACCAGCCTGGGGTCCCTGCAGTAGTCTCCAAGGGATTGCAGAGCTGCAGGGTGGGGACCACTGGCCCACGGGTTGCTGGTGTGAATTTAGCTAGGTCTGAGGGTTTGCTTTGATGTCAGGTGGCCAGGCATTTCCTACCTAGCCTATTTTTCATGGAAAACTTGGGGACCGGAGGATGGTAGGGAGGGGGTGATGGGATAGGGTTGGTCCCAAGAGTTTTCTTTCTGTGGATAATGTTGATTTTGGTACACCCAGCATGCCTCTAGGGGCTTGTATTTATCCAGAGAAGCCAAAGCAAGCTCTTCCACTGTACAGTGGTTTATTGGAATATTATCCATCGGGCAACAGTAACGAGAGCAGCTAGGTACAGCAGGGAATACACCACTATACACACTACAGGATGCTGTGGCCTCAGGGCCCTCCAAATCCATCCTCAGGGTTTGGGGCAAGTTCCAGGCTCTGGTTTTGTGTGGGGGAGTTTTATATAGTTCAAGTTCAATTCCTGTATTTCCCACCCGGTTGTCTGAGACGAGGATCTCTTGGCTAATTCAGTAGGGAGCAGGGAAACTGAGGCATTGTTCTTTCCCAGGGTTGCCGTATTAGCACTGGCCTATGCATCTCAGCTCCCTTCAAACGAGGTGCAGCTACATATGCACATTTACTGTGCAGTATCTGAAATTACTGCATAGTACAGGCATACGTCTACACGTGCACACCCGTACTGCGCAGTAAATATGGTGACTTATGCCGACTTGGGCATAAATTTGATACCTGCATGATGCCAGGTATCAAATGATGCAGGTACCAGGCATGATGCAGGTATCAAATTTGTGCCCAATTAGTTCCTGCACAGCAATGCACATATAGACGCCTTACTGTGCGGTAACACTACGTGCGTGGACTGCCCTGGGATGAACGTTAGTCCCAAGTCAGTCCACACACAGTGTTAATATGCCTTAATGCCTGCATGTGTAGATGCTGGCTTATTTCTGCTTACTAGTCAGTAACTTACTGTGCAATAAATTTAAGCTGGTGTAAATGGACATGCAGACATGCACAGTGCGTCTCTCAATCCTTGTCTCTCACATGCTAATCACTGTGATTCAGAATGAACTGCTTCTGGGATCAGAGTACTTGGGAGGAGGAATATAGTGGCAGACCCAGCACAGCAAAAAGAAGTGCGGGGTATTCAAAACTCCCCAGCAATTTACCCCAGGAAAAGCCATAAGCACCCCAAAAACAATTCGGCTTTGTTTCCACAGCCCCTTTGTGGAGGGGTAACTTGCCTGTGACAGGAGGTGACAATCCCCTTGTCAAAATCACCAGTTTGGCTTGCAAATCACAAGGGCTTTCTTTAAAACAAAACCCATGATAGTCCAAGCAGTGAGTCTCAATCGGGGTGCCTGGAAATCCTTTCAAGGGCGCCATGGGGGGACACCCAGTATTAACACCGTTGAGCATGCAAACACGACGCACAAGACAAACCCAGAGATGTCCAACAGGAATCCACTGTTTTAAAACCATTTGGGCCTTCTGTGGTCCCTCGGAGGTCTTTGCAACAGAAGAAATGCTCTGTTCGTTTTCGCTCCTTTTTTCGCTACAAAAAAAATAAGAGCTTGCCATTTTCCGAGGGGCGCTTTGAATCGGAAAAGGTTGAGGCTCGCTCGTTTAAAGCACGGAATACAAAATATATTCTCCTCCTGCATCTGAAGCCAGGTGTGGGGAGCAGGGCATCCCATTGCACAGCCCTTTCCCCCGCAGCTAACGCTTGGCTTTTCTCTCTCCTAGTTCTGGCCAGAAACCTCGTGCCACGTGCAAGCCCCGAGCTGGAGGTGACCGAAGCCTTGAGGCCCAGCGCAGCGTCCCTAGGCAGGCCCAAGGGCAAAGGCTCACGGGCCCCGCGCAGGGCAGGGCAGCAGCACGGCAGCCCGGCGGAGAAGCAGCCGGCGGAGCCACCCACGCAGACTGCCGCGGGCGACACTGGGAAGCCCGAAGCCCAGCCCCGGCCGTTCAAGTGCGCCGAATGCACCAAGACCTTCTGCCGCAGCTCGGACCTCGTGCGTCACCGGCGGATCCACCGCGGAGACCGGCCGCACCACTGCGCCGAGTGCGGGAAGAGCTTTGTGCGCAACTCCCACCTGCTCATCCACCAGGTCATCCACCGCGGCGAGCGCCCTTTCCTCTGCGGCCAGTGCGGCAAGAGCTTCAGCCAGAGCTCCACCCTCACCCGCCACCAGCGCATACACACGGGTGAGAAGCCCCACCGCTGCCACCAGTGCGGCAAGAGTTTTGGCCGCAACTCCAACCTGACGCGGCACCAGCGCCTGCACGCGGCCGAGCGGGTCTACCGCTGCGCCGGCTGCGGCGAGGCCTTCCGCAGCCGTGGCCTCCTGATCTCCCACCAGCGCCGCAGCAAGAAGGAGCGGCCCGAGGCCTGCCGCAAGCGCACGGCCCCAGCCTAGCCCGTGGTGGGGTCTGCTCCAGCGTTCCCAAGGCTCCCAGTAAAGGGGTGTCCCCAGCTCTGGGCTCAAGCAGTGATATTGCAGGGGCAAAGGTGATGGGAGGGTGGCATGGTCGTCCTGGGGTGGGGGACTATCAGACTGGACTGTGCCTGCCTGCCCTTCCCAGCACCCTCGACCCATCCACCGGCCCCCGCCAGCACGCTGCCTACAGACCGCTGACACCGAGGCTCCTTCCTGGGCGTGGGGGCCACCTCTTTCCCCTCTTGGGGGTGCTTTGTTTTTTGCCCTGCCCCGGGAGCATTTTGGCCCAAGGGTGAGCGGGCCAGAGTGCTGGTAGCTCCTGCAACAAGGGCTGCACGTAATCTGCCACCCCCGCTACACCCACCACGGTCTGCCGCTCCTCTGTGTAGACGGATCAAGACTGTGAGCCACGTCGGCTCGGACTCCAGCCCAGCGCGCTGGGCCGCCCCTGCCAGGTGACTGGTGGGAGTGCTAGCAGTTCTCCAGGCTGGGGGGATTTTTTAAAGACTTGCTTTTATTATAAGACACCGACTACGATGGCTGTGTGTGTCAGGTGATGGGGTGAGCTGACTGGGGGGGGGCGACTTAAGTTATTGTTGCTCTTATTTATATTACTGCAGTGCCTGATAGGCCCTAGTGGGAAATGTGGCCTCGTTGTTGCAGGCACTCAGCGGGCCAGGACATCTTGCTGGCTGCCGCAGCGGAGACAGAGGGGCAGAGGGTCCCTGGCCTGGGGAATTTGGCACTCTGGGGCTGCCCAGAGGAGAGACGGCCCCGCCGGAGTCTGACAGCAGGTCGGTAGGAGCACCAGGAATATGACCCAGGGCTCCTGCATGCCCACCCAGTGCCTGCCCCACGCAGCATCTTGCCCTGTTCTTTGGGCGATGTTGAGGTGGAAGTACGTGGGGGAACAGCTGGTGGGATTGGGCAGGGGCCTTGCTCTGGGCTGGGCATGGGAGAGATGATGTGAATGTGTTGGAGAAATAAATGCCATAAGTGGGACTTGCAAGACCCCCCTCCTTGCAAACACTGTCCAGTGTCTCCATCACTTGCCTATAGCAGTGCTGAATAACAGCAGGGGCCAGCAGATAACTGCAAGAGCTTTGACACACGCGCATGCCCTCCTGCGGCCATGGGAGACCCAGGTGAGTACAAGCCGCACCAGGGAGTGGAGGAAAGGGGGTTCTCCCACCTGTGGATGGAGTTACAATCACCATCTGCAGGGTGCCAGGCAAAGTGCCCCATCTTTCTAGCCCAGCCTGTCCCCCTGTACTAAACATGAAGGTAACTGCCTGAGGTCGTGTGTGTGCGCGCTTGAGTCAAGGGAAGGGACACGCATCATTCTTGGTGGCTGCTTTACAGGTGGTACGAGGGAGTAGTGGATAAGGAAGGGGACCCCTTCACAGTCACACCACAGATCCCAGTGATCCTCCCTCCCAGTACTCCATGTTTTAGCCCATCTCAAGCTGGGGCCAGCACCGAGGCATCCTGGTGCCCAGTCCATTGCTCTAGGCCCCAAGACCTGGGATGCAAACACACCCTTCCTGACACCCAGCTTCCCTTCTCTAAGTCACGGGATACCTCTTCTCTCCCCAGCTCACAGATATGAGCCAGGGCCAGATCCAGATGCACAGGCATGTGCAGTTTGCAGTAATGTGTCGCACGTTACACTGCGTGCTGTGCTGCTAATTAGCAGCGCTGGGGCAAAATTTGCTGCTGGGATTTGTCGTGAAAAACACACACAGCATACTTTTGGGTCAGGTCAGCAGAAGCTTTTATTCAAAAGAAACTACAGCTGTAGGGGGGACCCCAAAGTGACATGGATTTCCCAAGCACTTGGAAGGGGTCCCCCCCAAGAGCAAAATCAGGAGGCTTGTATACTTTTTAACAGTCGCTTACAACTCACGTGATCAAATCATGGAGTTTGCTAGAAAAAGCAGCCGCAAACACTAGCTCATTCCTGCTTTGCTGTTATCAGGACGGGAATTATGGGGGAGACAAGGTTAGTTCACAAAGCGAAAGACAAACACTCCCTTCTTGCCCCGGAAATCAGAGTTTGTACATACTGTGGAGTCAGAAAGAAAAAAAAAAAAATGCCTTAAACTTTGATCATACGAGTTATAAGATGATGTAACTGCTTTGCGGGGAATTGCTGGCCCTGCATAGTACAGCAGATAAGGGAAAGTGTTTGTTTTTTGCAAGAGGAACTGTTGGCACAAGTGCCTCCACAGCTGTGGTCGACCCATGCAAATGACGTGGGGCACATGCTGAGTGCTGAACCCGTGCGTATCACCCTGAACCCTGCCAAGCCACTCCCTCGTGTCCCACCGTACCCCATCTCAAAGGAAGCTGAGGAAGGGATCAAGCCTGTCGTTTCCTCACTCCTTGAGCAAAGGATTATTATCCCAACACACTCCCCTTGTAACACACCTATCCTACCTGTCAAGAAACCTGGTAAAGACGCTTATCACTTTGTGCGAGACCTTCGAGCTGTAAATGCTGCTGTTTTACCCCCTCTCTGTGGTCCCTAACTCTGCCAATATTCTTTCCTGTATCCCTGCAGATGCTACATATTTCACAGTGGTGGACCTTTGTTCTGCTTTTTTCCTCTATCTCCATTCATGAGGGTAGCCAGTATCTGTTTGCATTTACTTATCAGGGATTCCAGTATACCTGGACAAGACTCCCTCAGGGATATACAGAGTCCCCCACCCTGTTTTCCTAGATCCTGAAGAAGGATTTGGATCCTATCATGTTCAAAGGAGGGTCCACCCTTGTTCAGTATGTTGATGATCTGTTGTTAGCCTCACCCACTTTGGAGGCCTGTAAGCAA
>JAGPOW010002581.1:349089-371825 GCA_030014935.1 Caiman crocodilus | reverse complement strand
CCACCCTTGTTCAGTATGTTGATGATCTGTTGTTAGCCTCACCCACTTTGGAGGCCTGTAAGCAAGATACTTTGACACTCCTCACAGCTTTAGCTCAGAGAGGCCAGAAGGCCTCAAAATCTAAATTGCAGCTCTGTAAGTCTAAGGTACACTATTTAGGGCATGATATCTCAGCAGGAGAACAACACCTTTCCCCTAGCCAAGTTGAAGCTATCCTCAGCATTCCCAAACCTATGACTAAAAAACAGATGAGGGATTCTTACGTGCAACGGGTTATTGTAGACAGTGGATCCTAGGTTATGCTGCTTTTGCAAAACCCTTGCAAGCATTTACTCATGATACCACCCCAAAACCCTCCCCTTGGACTCCTGAAGCCGAACAAGCATTTGTGGCCCTTAAGCAAGCCCTCACTGTTGCTCCCGCTCTTGGACTCCCTAATTATAAGAACCCCTTTACCTTGTTTGGTCATGAATGGGAAAGAATTGCTTTAGGGGTACTCACTCAGCTGCATGGTGAAAAGCATCGCCCAATTGCGTATGACAGCTCTGCCCTTGATCCTGTGGCTGCAGGACTTCTTCCTTACCTCTGTTCACTTGCAGCTGCTGCCTTGTTGGTTGAAAAGTTTTGGGACACTCTTCAACTGTTGCAGTTCCACATGCTGTGATGGCCCTTCTCCTCAAGGGCAAAACTCAGCACATTTCCAATTCCTGTCTTACTAAATATGAGAAACTTCGAATGTCAACTGCAAATGTAACCTGCAATGGCTGTTCGATTCTGAATCCTGCGTCACTTCTACCAATCGCCTCTGATGGTGAGCCTCATGATTGCCTGTCTGTCACAGCTCAATTGTTAACCCCTTGAACTGACCTCAAGGACATTCCTATCCCAAACTCTGACCTTGTTTTGTTTGTTGATGGTTCTTGTCTTAGAAATGATGCAGGCAAATTAGCGGTGGGATATGCCGTTTGCACTCAGTATGCGGTTTTGGAAACCTATTCCTTACCTCAAGCTCGTTCTGCTCAAGTTGCTGAACTCATTGCTTTAACACGTGCTTGCATTCTTGCAAAATCAAACCACAACCATTTATACTGACTCCAAGTATGCTTTTGGTGTTGTTCATGATTTTGGACAAATTTGGAAACAAAGAGGGTTCCTCACTTCATCAGGGACCCAAATCAGTCATGGTTGTTATGTAAAAGTGCTCTTAGAAGCGGTTCAATTGCCTTCTGCTATTGCTATTATTAAACACAAAGCTCATGAGAAACCCTTTGATGATGTCACACGAGGAAATGATCTGGCAGACCGTTCTGCCAGAAACGCGGCCCTTTCTGGCCCACAGGCTCTTAACTCTGTTTTTCTTTGTTTTTCAGTAGACCAGTCTCCTTTGGCTAGCCTTTCAAGTCTGGCCCTTCTTCAAAATCGGGCCCCAAAAAGCAAATGATGGCTGGCTGCGTGCAGGATGTTCACTGCACCCCGACTCTCTGGTGCTCCCCAGACGGCCGCCTGGTGGCGCCTAGAGCTTTTGCCACACCTTGCTCGTTTAACCCACTCTGTGGCCCAGACGAGCAAAGTGGGGGAGGATTGCTACAGTACAAAGGAATTGGTTTGCCCCAAATTTTCCTTCCATTGCACAACAGTACTGTAGCTCCTGTTCCATCCGTTTAGCTCACAACATTGGGCAAGGGGTAAAAACGACACCCGCAGCCCATTCCCCTCCGTGGGAACCATTTGTGAATCTGCAAACTGGTTTCGTGCAGAAGTGCTGTTCTTATGAGTACATTCTTGCTATTATTGATGTGTTCTCTGGATGGGTAGAAGCCTTCCCGTGCGTACATGCTGAGTTCATCACTGTAGCAAAGAAATTGCTCAAAGAATTCATCCCTAGATTTGGATTGCCTCTCACAATAGATAGTGACCGAGGCACCCATTTCACTGGACAGATAGTAAAAAAACCTCTGCCAAGCACTCAACATACAGCAACACCTACACTGCAGTTATCATCCCCAATCGAGTGGTGCTGCAGAACATAAAAACTCTGATTTGAAAACACGCATTTCAATAATTTGCACCGAAACATGCCTCAAATAGCCTGATGCGCTGTCCATTGCTCTTATGCACATTAGGAACACTGTTAACAGAAAGCATGGCCTAACCCCTTATGAAATACTCATGGCACAACCCATGAGGATGCCAGCTACACCACCTGTTGCCCCACACCAAACAGACGTACAACTGACTGATGAAACTGTTCTAAATTATTGCAAGGCATTAATGAAGTATGCCAGGTCTGTTCATTCACAGGTCCAAGAAGCCTTACCTCAACCACCGGATGTTCCTTGTCACAACCTCAGACCAGGAGATTGGACCTTTACGTAGACCCATCATTGGAAAAAACGCACTTCAACCCAGGTGGAAGGGACCGTTCCAGGCACTTCTGACCCGAATTCTGCTGTTCGTTGCCAAGGTCACCAAACGCGGACTCACGCCTTGCACTGCAAGAAGGTGTCACCTCCATCGGACCCCGAAACAGCTGAGCTCCAACCAAGGTTGGGATCCTCCCCCGAGGCCAAGGACAAAGACCCTCAGGACCTCACTCGGGCAAGTGAGGAGCATCAGGGTGCAAATACTAACCTCTCCCCTGAACCCAGCACCTCAGGCCAGCCGGATTCACCAGTTGAAGAACGAAGATATCAATGAAGAAAGTAAATTGGTCCATTCAGACGATCACCATCTCGATCAAGACCAAGAACTGACATAATCTGTCCTTTAGGTAACTGGAGCCCAGAGGACAAAGAAAGATGGGTTTGGCTGGATAGCAGCCAAATGTGGTCGGTCCTATACGATGCATGTCAACCGACAGTGCCGGATAAGGCAGAACACCTGTCCAGATTTGAGTACCCTTTCCGCCCCAGGCCTTTACTGGCTCTGTGGAAACAGGGCTCAGAAAATCTTGCCCTGGAATTAGGTGGGAGCATGCACTCTTGGACATGTTATCCCTGGTTTCAAAACGCGTTGTGCAATATATATCTGGAACAAGTAAAAAAATTTCAACCACCGCATGAAAAGGGCGGCTAACCCCTTAGCTACCAGAAACACAGGGCTCCATTGATTTGTGAGAACCTTCGTACCGTGAGCAGATTGAAAGAAAACATGAAAGGCTGCATGATAAAATAGAAGGACTCATGAGAATAAAAGTTTAAGGCTAAAGTGAGACTAAATAGTCTCAAAGGCAGGACTGTGGAATCAGAAAAAAAAATAAATGCCTTAAACCTTGATCATATGAGTTTATAAGATGACATAACTGCGTTGTGGGGACTTGCTGGCCCTGCATGGTAGAGCAGATATGGGAAAGTGTTTGCTCTTTGCAACTCCCCTGCAACTGCTTCGCTCACCGCAGCCTTGAAGACAGCAGGAAAAAAAGTATGTACAATTCTGATTTCCATATGCAAAAAGGAAGCGTTATTTCTCACTTTGTGAACTAAGCTCGTCTCTGCCATGGTTCTCACTCTGATAACAGCAAGGCAGTGTGAGCTGGTGTTTGTGGCTGCTTTTCCTGGCAGGCTCCACTATATGATCACGTGAGTTGTAAGTGACTGTTAAAAATATATAAGCCTCCTGATTTTGCTCTTGTGGGGGAAACCCCTTCCAAGTGCTTGGGAAATGCATGTCACTTCGGGGTCCCCCCTATAGCTGCTGTAGTTTCGTTTGAATAAAAGCTTCTGCTGACCGGACCCAAAAACACGCTGCATTTGTTTCCAGGACAATTCTTTTTTCTGCTATCTTCAAGGCCGCAGTGAGCGAAGCAGTTGCAGGGGAGTTGCAGAGAACAAACACTTTCCCTTATCTGCTCTACCATGCAGGGCCAGCAATTTCCCACAAAGCGCTTATGTCATCTTATAAACTCATATGATCAAAGTTTAAGGCATTTGGTTTTTTTTCTGTCTATTTTGCAAAGTTATTTGTCTCATTTTATTCATTTCTTTACTTATGTCATGGCGCCCAATAGCAGTGGCATTGGCTATTTTTTCTAAGCATACTGCAACCTTCTGTATTTCGGACATAGCTAAGCCTGCCCTATAATTGGGGAATATTATACCCCCAAATCTTTGGTTTTCAGTAATTTTGCCAGCATTGCGAATTTTTCCTTTTGGCAAATGTGATCTAATTGTGAAAGTGAGGTATGCGGCAGAAACATAGCACGTTCCTTCCCACCCGGAAGGAAGATTTTTTATAAGCCTTGTTTCCACATACAAAATAATGACCAGCCAGTGCAGTGAAAGTGGTGCTACACTGAGGTTTCATCATGCATTGTGAATGGTACCCGGAAAACTTCACCTGGGGGGAGTAATTGGATATCTAGGAACCATTAGAAAGCCAAGCACCATTTTTAATTTCTACTTTTTAAATTCTACTTTGCATTTACTAATTCCCACTGCCACACGTGATCCATTACAGGTTCAACAAAACTTTCCAGGAGTAGCATAGGCTAGTTGTACATAGGCAGACTGATTGCAGTTTATGTCTTGCCGAGTCTCATTTCCATGGACACCTGAATAATAAGAGACCAGCATCTGAGTTGTGTTCCAGGGTACAGGTATCCTGGGTATTCCTCCGGTGGCATGGGTAGGAACATGGCTACACATCGAACAACTGGAGACATTTAAATCTGCTCTTATTTGATTAAAAGACAAAAATACATTTCCACGGGCTAAGCTCAAAAGTTCGGCATTCACAATCAAGATAGAAAAAAGCTTCACGTTGGAACGTTATTCAGCGGGGTCGGAGACGATATCTTCGTTCCACAACTGGCGAATCCGGCTGGGCTGAGGTGTTGGGCTCAGGGGAGAGGTTAGTAGCATTTGCACCCTGATGCTCCTCACGTGCCTGAGTGAGGTCCTGAGGGCCTTTGTCCTTGGCCTCAGGGGAAGGTCCCAACGCTGGTTGGAGTTCAGCAGCTTCGGGGTCTGATGGAGGTGACACCTTCTTGCAGTGCGAGGCGTGAGTCCACGTTTGGTGACCTTGGCAACAAACAGCAGAATTAGAGGTCACAAGTACCTGGAAAGGTCCCTTCCATCTGGGTTGAAGTGCGTTTTTCCATTGATGGACCTTTATGTAGACCCAATCTCCTGCTTCGAGGTTGTGAACATCCAGTGGTTGAGATGAGGCTTTTTGGACCATCAGAGGCGACTGGCAGAAGTGACGCCGGATTCAGAATCGAACAGCCATTTCAGGTTACATTTGCAGCTGACAGGTGAAGTTTCTCATATTTAGTAAGGCGGGAATTGGAAATGTGCTGAGTTTTGCCCTCGAGGAGAAGGGCCATCACAGCATGTGGAACTGCAACGGTTAAAGAGCGTCCCAAAACTTTTCAACCAACAAGGCAGCAGCTGCAAGTGAGCGGAGGCAAGGAGGAAGTCCTGCAGCCAGGGGATCAAGGGCAGAGCTGTCATACGCAACTGGGTGATGCTTTTCTGCTGGCTCCGGCGGTGGGGGCACCTCGGGCAATGCTGGATACATCGGAGCGGTGGCTGGTGTGTAATTTGGGGAAGCAGCCAATTTCTCCTGAACAGCTTTTAATTTCCTGATAGCAAGAAACACTCTGCAGAAAGCAGCGGCACAAAACACGCAAACGTGCAGCACTGCTGGACAAACGCGGCTGGCTGGGGTGCGGGGTGCTGAGACGGGGGCTCCACGTGCCTCCGATGCACGCAGGACAGAGGTGCCTGTTCTCGTCTTAAGGCACGCTGGACGCTAGCCAGCCCCTACTGCAGCACGCGGAGTGGGGCTCGTGGAAGGAGACACCCCACTGCCATTAGCAGATGCCAGGGGCTAGAGTAAGCTACCCCGCTTTCTGGGGCTGACCCCCCCCTTCCTTGGGACAACGCAGCAGCCTCGTTCCTCATCGTGAGACTGCCCTTGGTTTGCTTTCCAACCCGCAGGCCTCATTCTGCTTTTCCCTGGGCTCGTGCAGAGAAAGGCTGCGTAGATACCTAGCGGAGTTGAGGGCTGACCTCAGCAGGGCACTGGAGGCATTTCCATGCCGCCCCCAAATGCCCCCGCTCCTGATGACATGCGCATGGGCCTGAGAACACAACGGTCACTCTTGAGGCCTCGGTCTCTAGTGTCCTTGCAAGGGGTTTCAGGGAGCACCACACAGCCCTCGTCTGAATGACCCCGGCCAAGCAAAGCCTGCGGTGGAGGCGGGGGGGCACGCAGGCCAGCTAGGAGCAAGCACTGGCTGCAGATTAGCAGGAAATTTCTCACCACAGCAGCCAGAAGGGCCTCCCAGCAGGACTCCTGAGGGCACCGAAGCCAAACGGCTGCGACACAGAGTGTGGTTGGACCACGAACAGGATCGCATACAATTGTCAGCCAGGTTCACCCAAGGGGGTGCCCTATTCTCAACTGAATGGGATGGGTAGGCTGCGAGAAGGATGCCAGAATTTCACTTTCCTCTACAGAGCGAGCCCAAGGCCAAAGTTCTTAACTAGATACAATTTATTGCGTTATAGCATACATGAACATAAAACTAAATATCCTACACACACACACACACACACACGCACAGAGAACGCTACCTTAGCTCCCTCAGGTAGCGGTGGTCAGGGCGCAGCTGGATGGGATCTCCTCTGCTGGAGCATCCTCCAGGCCCGTCCTGCACTGCTGGGCTCCTCTCCACCCGGTGCCCCGCTCGGGGCACTGAGGGCTCAGCTCCCCTCAGCTGCTGCAGCACCGCTGCTGGCTCCTGGGTGCTGGGCCTCGTGCTGCAGCACTGCCATTTCCCCGCACCCTGGCTTGGCACCGAGGGCTCTCTTAGCACAGGTTGGGCTCTTCAGGCTCCGACCAGCCGGTCTCCTGCCAGATGGTTATTCCAGCAGCTCCCATGGCGTGCAGGGTGGTGTATGGGCCCTACCCGTGGCTGCTTGCTGGGAGATAGAGCCTGAGCCGCCTCACTATGATCTCCAAGGCCCTACCAGGGGTGCAAACTCAAGCCGCCACTTGCGGCTCCCACAGCCTGGGCTCCATGCACCGAACCACAATAGGCCCGAGCAGTGTCATACCACTCTCAGGGCTGGGTCTCTGTGCCATTAACAGCTCGAGCAGTCTCACACTACTCCCCCAGTAGCCTTGAGCACATTGTTCATGGGACACTCCACAGCTTTCCCTAGCTCCACTCCTCTTGAATCCCTTGCTGCATCTGCTCTGGGGCTGCGGGCCGCTCCTTTTATACACCCCAGGCTCCGCCCCTCAAGCCCGCCACACCTGACAGTGTTGCAGTCTTCAATCAGGTCCAGCCCAGGGGGAGCTCTTCTCCCCCTCCCCTCAGGAAAGGGGCATGGCTTTATGTCTCCTGCTGCCTCCTGATTGGTGGATGGGCTCCACCAATCAAAACAGCAGGATCTGAAGCCAGGCTCTGAAAGGTGAGCGGCTACACAAACAAGAGTCATTTTGCTAATGGGTTTGCGCAGAAGGGTTGGGGCAGGGGTTGCATAGACGTGACCTCACAAGCATTGCCGAAAAATACGGGTGGGCCAGAGACGCGTAGCAAGGATGCTGATGGAGCATGTGACGAGACACGACAAAGGCCAGGCCTATTCGGTTTAGAAAAGGGAGGCTCGAGGGGAGACATGAGCAGGGTTGCAAAATACTAAACAGTGAAGACCCGCCGTGGCGGGTAGGTCTCGTCTCACCAACCTCATCTTGTTTGCAATCCGGTAACTTGCCACCCGGGTAAGGGTGAGGAGCTTGACGTTGACTTCCAAAAGGCCTTTGCTTTGGTATCCACACTGTTCGCATGAGCAGATCGGAGAGCTGTGGGCTCAACCCTGAGGCAGTCAGGTGGGTAGGGAGCTGGCTGCAGGGCAGGACGCAGGGAGTGCTACTGAACGGGTCTACGTGGTCCTGGCACGAGGTGGCCAGTGGTGTCCCGCAGGGGCCGGCGCTTGGTCCACTGCTGTTCGACATCTTTATCGATGATTTGGATGTGGGGGTGGAGCGCTCGCTGGCCGAGTTCACGGATGGCACCAAGCTCTGGGGAAGTGTGGCCATGCTCGAAGATAGGCTGCAGATACAGGTGGTGCGATCACCTACCCTGGCAATGTTCAAGAGGAGACGGGGCGGTCACCTTGCTGGGGTCAGACCCCGTTCACTCGCCCTTCCGGTGTCCGCTCTCCGCCACTGCCTGACACAGAGGGGCTTTTGTGTTACGAATGTTTCCAAGTCTAGGTCCGAATTTGCACACCTCTCACTTGCCCTTGGCCCACAGGGCCCAGGAAAACCTACGCTTAGCACAGACCTTGCCGTGGCCGGACGTGATTTTGTTCTTACGGCCTACTGGCCCTCTGCAGAAAGAGAAGGGGCCTGGGCAAGACGGACCTAGGGTCTGACCCAGTAAATGGCAGTTCTTATACTCTTAGATGTCCTTCCAGCCTGGCTTCTCTGTGCTTCTCCCAGGAGGGCTAGAAGGGTCGGCCCGCAAGAGTTCAAAGCCCCTGCTAAAATCCATCCCACCCAGCCCTCCCCGTGGCTCTGCGTTAGCCTCCCTGGTTTGACGAGATGGGCCTGTAATGGCACGGGTGGGAGGTCGCTTCCACATTTTGCAAGCTCAGCGCGTGGCTTTAGTGCCTACCTGCGGAGTTGTTTTAGCCAGCGAGTCGTTGAGGCGCAGAGAGCTATGCTGGGAATTGCAGTTGTTGTCACAGGCCCAGGGAGGGGCAAAGTTGGTTCGATGAGGAACCGAACCCCCAGCCAATGCCCGGGGTGTGGCATGGAAGGGGGGTTGGCTAGGAAAAGGGCTTTACTGGCCAAAGCACTGGGAGGAGGACGGGGGTAAGAGGAGCGTGCCCCTTCAGCATCCAGCACAGCGGGCTGTGACCTGCTAAGGCTAAGTCTAGGTTTTCCTGGGCCCTGTGGGCTACTCGTGGTGCGTCTCTCGTATAAAATACTGCAATGTTGCAACCTCCACGTGAACGTGCAGTGCCGCAAAACCCTGTCATTATTGTTTGTTCCCAAGTCATCTGTAACATGTCACTAGCAGGCCCCGGTACTACAGGGGCTTATTGTTTCCGTGGCAGGCCTGGCCCGGGATACCCCAATAGCAGGGCTAACCGTTGCTTCGTGAGCCTCAAGCCCATAGGCCTGCACCGCACAGAGCGGAGGCCTGAAAGCAAAAGTGCCCAGACAAGGCTCCTTAGATGCGGTATCGCGTATTAGGCCAGCTAAATAGGCGGAAAAGAAAATGTTCTTTGCTAACTTCGGGGCACAAGCAGGCTGCCTCAGGCCTGTTGGGTCGTGCGGAGGGGCTGACACGGTTCCCCTCCCTCTTGCAGCAGGGTCCGGGCGAGGGCGAGGGCGAGGGCAGGGCGGGGAAACCCCCGCGCCGGTCCCGCTTGGCACGGAGCGGCCAGCCGGGCAGGAAGGGGAAGGGAAGGGGAAGGAAGGGGTGGGGGCTGAGCCGGTGGCCTGAGCCGGGGGAGGAGCGTGCCCGCCCGGCACACGCATGCACACACGCACCGCGCGGCCTCCAGCTTTGTCCCCGGATTTTAACCCCTGCCGCGCTGCAGCGGGACAAAGGCGGAGGGAGGGAGGGAGGGGAGGGGAGGGGAGGGGGCGCTCGCTCGCTCGCTCGCCCGCCCGCCGCCGGGGGTGGAGTCAGCGGGGGGCGATGGAGGAGGTGAGTGCTGCGGCCGCGGCCGGGAGCGGGAGCGGGAGGCCCGGGGCTGCGGGCAGCACAAAGGGCCCGAGCGCGGGCGGCGCCCGCACAGCCCCGCACCGCACCGCACCGCACCGCGCCGGGGGCGGGACACGTGTGCTCCGCTCGCCGCCGGCCGGCCGGGGGGCAGTCCACCCCCCCGCACGTGCGTGTGTAAGTTACTGCGCTTGTGGGGATGCATGCGTGTGCGCGCGCGTGAGATCCACCCCGCTGCCTACGCGCGCGCGTGTGTGTGATCCACCCCCGTTGTGTACATGCGTGTGTGTGCGCATGCACATGTGTTTGGAGCGTGTGTGTGTGTATGTGTGAGATTTACTCTGGTCCTGTGTGTGTGAAATATACTTTAGACGTGTGTATCTGTGATATGCACATGTGTTTGGAGTGTGTGTCTGTATATGAGATTTACCCTCTGTGTGTGTGTGTGAAATTGACTTGAGACCTGTGTGTAGCTGTGTCATGCACATGTGTTTGGAGAACGTGTGTAACATTTCCCCCGGGTGTGTGCATGCATGCATGTGTGTGTGCGCGCATGAGTGTGTGTGTAATTTACCTTGGCTGTGTGTGCGTGTGTGTATGCATATGTGTCTGGAGTCTGTAATGAAATTTTCCCCAGTTGTGTGTGTGTGTGAAATATACTTTAGATGTGTGTATCTATGTTGTGCACATGTGTTTGGAGAGTGTATGGAACGTCCCTCCCAGGTGCACGCATGAGTGTGTGTGTGTGTAATATACCCTGGCTGTGTATATGTGTATGTATGCACATGTGTTTGGAGTCTATGAAATTTACCCCAGTTGCACGCATGTGTGAAATATATTTCAGACGTGTGTATCTGTGTCGTGCATATGTGTTTGAAGAGTGTGTAACATTTTCCCTGGGTGTGTGTGTGTGAGAGTGTGTGTGAAATTTATCCCCTGGTTGTGTATATGTAAAATTTGCTTCAGAATTGTGTCTGTGCTGTTGTGCACACATGCTTGTCAAGAGAAAGAGAGTGTGTGTTAAATTTGCCTTGGTTGTGTTATATGTGTTTGCGTGCACACGTGCTTGGAGTGTGTATGACATTTACCCTGGTTGTGTGTGTGTATGTATGTGAAATATACTTCAGATGTGTGTATCTGTGTTGTGTACATGTGTTTCTTGAGTGTGTGCAGTTTGCCCCAGTTGTGTTAGGAGCGTGTATGTGTGCAAAATTGCTTCAGATGTGTGTGTTTGTTGCGCACGTGCTTGGAGAGGGACAGATAGACAATGTACGTGTGAAATTTCCCACAGATGCCTGTGTGTGTGCAATTGACTCCAGATGTGTGTTGTGTGTCTGTGTGCATGTTTGGAGAATGTGTGTAAAATTTCCCCTGGGTCTGTGTCCATGCTCATGTGTATGTGTAATTTATCCTGGCTGTGTATATGTATGCGTGCACATGTATTTGGAGTGTGCATGAAATTTACCCTGGTTGTGTGTGTGTGTGTGTGTTGGTGAAATTTGCTTCAGCTGTGTGTCTGTGTTGTATATATGTGCTTGGAGAGAGAGCGTCTGTGTGTGCCCAGTTTACCCCAGTTGTGTATATGTGTGTGTGTGCATGTCTGTTAAACGCGTGTGCGTGTGCAAAATTTGCTTTAGACATGTGTTTGTTGTACATGTGCTTGGAAAGACAGAGCATATGTGTGCAATTTCCCTCAGATGCATGTGCGTGTGGAATTTACTTTGGGGGGTGTGTGTGTGTATGTTTGTATTAAATGTGCTTCAGGTGTGTGTATCTGGGCTGTGCACATGGGTCTGGAGAAAGTGTGTGTGGAATTTATCCGAGTTGTGAATATGTTTGTGCATAAATATGTGTTTAGAGTGTGTGAAATTTACCCTAGTTGTGTATGCATGTGCACACACGTGTGAAATTTACTTCAGATGCGCATGTGTTGTTGTGCACACGTTTGGAGAGAGAGAATATGTGTGAAATTTTCCCCAGACGCATGTGTGCATGGAATTTACCCCAGTTGTGCATATGTATGTGTGCACTTTTGGAGTGTGTGTGTGAAATTTCCCCTCTTGTGTATATATATGTGTGTGTGTGTGTCAAATTTACTTCAGATGTGTGTGCCTGTGTTGTTGTGCACATGTGTTTGGAGTGTATGTGTGTGTTGGGGGGGTTACCCTTGGGTAACTTGTGTGTAGGTGTGCAGGAGAGAGGGTGCCTGGTGCACATGTTTGGAATGTGTGTGCACGTGAAATTTACCCCGATATGTATTTGGGAGGGGGTGTAGGGATTACCTGTGAGTACTCTGTGTGTGTGTGTGTGTGTGTGTGTGTGTGTAAAGTTTACCCTAGATATAACAGGGGGTGTAAGTTGGGGGGTGGTGGATTACCCGCAGGTAACTTGTATATCAGAGGGAGAGGAGTGTGTGTGTGCACACGTATGTTTGGAGCATGTCCTCATGTATGTCCACAGTTTACCCCCGGTGCCTGTGTATGTTTAGGGTGGGTTACCCTTGCGTAACTTGTTTGTGCGTCAGAGGGACAGGCATGTGTGTACCTGTTGTGGGGGGGGTGGGGGGGCGTGAATTTACCCCAAATGTGTATGCATGCGTGTGTTTTTGGGGAGGGGCTTACCCCCCCCAGGTAATGTGTGTGTGTGTGTGTGTGTCAGAGTGTGCCCATACGTTTGGGATTTGTGTGTGTGTAGAGGGGGGCGTGTTTTTCCTTAAGTACTTTGTGTGAGTGTGTAAGAGAGATTTGCCTTGGGGGTGCGGATGTCTATATGCCCTTGTGTTTGAGATCTATATGGGGGTGTGGGTATGTGAAATTTACCCCAGGGGTGTGTGTGTGAGTGTGATAGAGTGCGTGCAATGGGAGGTGTCTGTGTATAAACAATGGATTTGATTGTGTCTGTGTGTTGGGATTGGAGGTGTTACTCTCAAGGTACAATGTGTGTGTGTGTGTGTGTGTGTGTGTGTGTGTGTGTGAGGGACTTCATTTTTAGGACCACATTTTGTGTGACTTTTAAAACTTGGGCACACTCTGCCTGTGTGTGTGTGTGTGTGTGTGTGTGTGTGTGTGCTTGAAATGTCGCTTAGGGGTATGGATATGTGTGTGCATGCATGTGTACTTGCATGAATTTTGAGATGTATGTGGCTCCATCACATTTACCAAGAGGGAGTGTGTGTGTGTGTGTGTGTGTGTTTGTGTACAGTTTACTTGAGGGCAGAAAGTGTGCATGTGTGTGTGTGTGGACTTGGGGTGCAATTTATCCAGAACCTGTTTGTGTGCTTGTGTACAAGTGTGCATGCTCCTCTGTTGGAGGAAGGATGTTGGTGTGATTGTTTGCCCTAACAGACTGTGTGTGTGTGTGTGTGTGTGTGTGTGTGTACAGCTTACCTGAGTGCGGAAAGTGTGTGCGTATGTTTGTGTGTGTGTGTGGGCTTGGGGTGAAATTTATCCAGGACCCATGTGTGTGTTTGTGTACAAGCGTGCATGCTCTTATGCTGGAGAAAGGGCCTGTATATTGGTGCGATTGTTTGCCCTACCAATATGTGTGTATAGTTTACCTGAGGGTAGAAAGAGTGTGTTTGTGGGCTTGGGGTGCAATTTATCCAGGACCTGTGTGTGTGTGCATTTGTGTGCAGAGGAGCATGCACACTTGTTGGAGGAAGGGCCTGTATATTGGTGCGATTGTTCGCCCTACCCACCTGTGTGTGTGTGTGTGTACGTGTGCTGAACCCAGGCTTCATGGCCCTGCTCCCCCCAGAGCAGGGGGACTCTCCTTCCCCTCTCAGAGCCAGGTGCCCCGTGGGTGCCTCCGCGTGATGCTCTTCTCCCTCCCTCCCCAGCCCCAGGTCGAGCCCGCGACCTACCCGGACTTCCTGGTGGACAATGAGAGCAGCGGCCCCTTCCCGCTGGTGGACCCCAATGCTGAGAGGTGAGGGGGCATTGCGGGGCCGGGCCGGGGCCGTCTGTCTGCCCCGAGGCTCGCACAGCTCTGGGCCGGAAGGGACCAGGCAGGTGCTGCTGAGCCAGGTGCAGGGCTCCTTGGCGGGGAGCTCCTCCAGCCTGGGGGACGTCACCGTGGACCCTGTTAGTCCACGTTGCGCTTAGACACCTCATTTCTGAACCTAGCGCTTTTAAGAACTGCCACAACGCTGGGTTGCTGAATAGCAGAAAGGCTTGCTTTAATAACTACCAACAAACTATAAAACGAAACAACAGAAAACCACAGGTGCTTCCTTGGTCTGGCGAAGGGCATTTATACCCGAAAGCTTGCAAAGAAGAATGTTTCCAGCTATTTGACTTGGTCTGATAAAAGAGATCTTAAAGGATCAAGATGTAAGAGAGAGTGGAGCTTGCAAAGAAGATTTTGTCCGGCTAGCTGAGCGGGTCGAATACAAGAGACCAGACGTACCAAAGAGCCTTGTCTGCCTGTGTCCTTAGGCTACAACCTACACCCCGTTTTGAGAGAGACCTTGATTAAGGGAGGATGTTACACATTTTTGGGATGCCTTTTCTCAGACCAAAGCAGGTTTGTTAAAATGTAAATGGATCAGAGGCTGTTGGGTACATTAGGTGCGATTTCAGGAAGATACACTGGTTTAGCATAATACACATTTAGAGATCAACAGCCTGTTTTGAGGGAGCTGCCTTAATGAATGCAAATGCCAGGCAGTGCTAGGTCAGACAATAGGTGTGAAGTAGGTTAGATGCAGTCACAGAGACCGATTTAGCACAATAAGCATTGAGACATTGGTAAAACTTTAGATGGGTATTGGATGTTTGCTTTGGGAAGTAGGTCTTAATCAGAGGGGGGATGTGTTAGCCAGGATATGTTGCCAGTCATGCTTTCAGTGCACCTTGGCTCTTCCCCTCTCTTACAGGCTTTTCTTTGAAGTGGATATTTGAGTTCTTTTGTTTCCTTTAGTGACACTTAGCTCAATGCATCTCAGTTGAGCTGCACAGCCACATCCCTCCATTTCGCCCCAGGCCTTTTGGCTTTCTGGCTTGCTCTCGGAGCCGCCTTGTTACATGCACGCAATGCTGCCCATCGTTTGAACCAACACTTCGATTTGTTTTTGGCTCAGGCGTGGTGAAAGGTTGAGGCCTGTTGCCATCTTAAGGCATGGGTCTGGTACTTGGTACCGTAAGCTCCACTCTCTCGCACCTAATGGGCTGCAAGCCATCAGTGGAGTTTGATTTTCCTTGTGGCAGACTTGTTACCACAACCCAAACTTGCCCCAGCCGCTATCTTGCACTTTGGTGCAAGAGGCCCCATTATTTTGTATTGCATGTTCAAGCTGTTACGGCCATCAGTCTTGGCCTCTTACTCCCAGAGTTTCTTGCCCCCGTGACCGAAGCTGTCGGGCCTGGCCACTGACCCCGATCGTAGTCCCCAGTGCCAGTGATATCCATCATCCCATCGCTTTGACTGTAGCCTGGGAAAGGAAACAGCTAAAGACTAAAACCAAAATTAAAGAAAGAGCAACTCCAGGTTATCTGTTACAAAAGGGTTGATTTAGGGAGAGCCGCTGATGTATTGCCAGGACCTAATTGCTGGTCTTGGCAATAGCATGAGTCTGTTTGCTTCCCTGCAGAAGAGGTTTGTCCTTTCCAACTTTCCATCCGCATGCCCGCGGATCCCAGCCCTGCAGCTGGTTTCTGCTGGTTCCCACGCAGTCCCCGCTGCCGGCTTCCCAAGACCCGCTCCCTGTGACGGGGCCTGCAAGTCCCACACTGTGCTGGGAGTGGATTTATTCGGGTGCTTCCTATGCTGCCCCTCCCAATAATGGCAAGAGAGCAAAATGACTTATAAGACAAGCACATCGGAGAACAAAGTAGGAGAAACAGAATAGCTTTAGAAAAGCCACCAAAAAAATAAAAAAACGCCATCAGCATTTTGGGGTGTCGCTTGCAGATCCGGGGCAGTGGGTCTTTCGCTCTGTTCAGCACTGGTGTGACCTCACCTGGAGCCCCGTGTCCAGTTTTGGGCCCCGCACTTCCAGTAGGATGCGAAGAGTTGGAAGAAGAACCGAGCCAAAAATAATAATTATTAAGTGCCTGGGAAGCACGATTTATGAGGAAAGGCAGAAAGTTAGGGCCGTTTAATTTGGAGAAGCATGTGATCGAAGTCTTTAAATACCTGAATAGAAAGGCTGGAGACGGGCTTTTCTCTGTGGCCATAAGACCTGGAGCGGTGGCCTCGAGCTGCAGCGGGGAGATGGAGAGGAGCTTTCTGACTGCGAGGGTGGTCAAGCACTGGAAGAGGTCGCTCGCGGATATTGTGGCATCTCCGGGCTTGGAAGTTGTCAAAAGCAGGTCGGCCGAGAGGGTTTAGTCGGGGAGGATCTTGCCTGGAGCACGGTCTGGGCTAGATGTGGCCTTGGGAGGTCTCTTCCAGCCGTCCGGATGTATGATCCTATGAGCAGACTGACCTCAGCCATTGCGACGGGACCTTGCATAACCAAGCTGGAGAGCCTCCCCGCTGCCAACTCTGGGCTGGGCTGGAGCGGGGCCGGTAGGAGGCAGGTGCTGGAGAAAGCCGTGGTCCCGAAAGGAGCTTCCTGGGCCACCAAAATCCTGCCGAGTCCTGGTGTTTGCCCCAAAACCTCCACTTCAGACTCCCACTGCTGCGCTGCCCTTGTCACTCAGTGTCCTCGCTGTCACGATGCATTCGGAAGGTACCCCTGCAATTCCCCCATAAAGGCCCCATTTTTGGGGCAAGGAGCTGGGCTAACAGCCCTGCCCCCCTACCCTCGAGGCTTGTGTGTCCCCGGGGTGCCCAGGTGCCTTTCCATCGCTCTCCTGTGTGCACAGAAAGCAGTAGTGATGGGCTACCCACCTTGGAGACTGAGGTTGGTATTAGCAGGGGCTTTCTCACCGGGAGGGTGGTTCAGCCCTGGAACAAGCTGCCCAGAGAGATGGTGGGATCTGCACCCCTGGGTGCTTTGAAGATCGGGTTGGACAGACACTCGACTGGGATGGTTGAGCGGGGGATGACTGTGTTTTGAGCTGGGGTTTGAGACTACGTGCGACCTACCGGGGCCTCTGCCAGCCCTGCTGCTCTCTCTCTGACATTTTTTAAATTACTGGCGCGTCATGGAGCGGCAGAGGCTCCCCATGATGTGCCTGGTTCCTGCTTGCCCCCGGGGGACCGGCGTCTAGCTGAGCAGTGCCGAGGTCCCCACGCCAGCTAACAGCCACCTCCTTTCTCCTCTCTGCCTGGGGCAGGTTCCCGATGGCTCCCTCCGCCACGTTTTCCTGGATAGAGCCGGGGGAGGAGATGTGTGACCCGGACTCGGACGAGAGGGACACCCTCCAGGTGGTCCTGACAGGTGAGGAACAGGTGGAGCAGACTTGGGGGGGATCCTGGATCATCTCGGGGGCTGGGGGGAGGCTGAGCAGCGTGGACTTGCCTGATCAAATCGGTACGTGATGTCCTGTCCCTCAGCGGGCGCTGTGAGAGCGCTCCGGCAGGTTGGGGCGGGTTGGTCTCGCTGCCTTGTCGGGTCTCCGATTGCCGTGGAGGAGCTGCTTCCCAGCCACTGGTTTTAATATCCAGGGTCACGCAGTTACCAAGACGGTTACAAACGACCCGAGTGGATTGGTACTCCCTGCACTTACCGGCGTGATAGCAAAGAAAATATGTTGTTTTTATAAAAATGAAATAATAGGGGTGCGCTAAGAGGGATTTTGGGGGCCGATACCCATAGCCGATATCTAAGGAGGCCTAGCTCCATATTTAAGGAGGGAGGGAGTGAGGCTGGGGCAGGGGCTGGCAAATGAGCAGCATGTGGCAGCGGGAGCTGCCTTCTCTCCCTCCCATGCGAGCTGCGGCTTCATCCCCCGTCCACCCTGCCTCGAATGGGCAGCACTTGCCCCAGCCTCCATCTGCCCCCACAAGCCCCATCCCTTCCCCCTTCCCCATCCGCTTCTCTCCTGTCGCCCCAGCCTTGCCTGCTGCAGGCAGCTGTCCGTGCTGCCGGCCGTGCTCCTCGCTGCCCATGTGCTGCGCTGCAGCCGTGCGCCTGCGTTTATCAGCCAAATTATCGGCCACTTAAGGATGATTCCTGATGTAGATACTTTTCTTTCTATCGGTGCCAGTTCAGTATTGGACCGACGTATCGGTGCACCCCTACGAAGTAAAAATCCCCAGAAGCGTCGGTGAGCCTCAGGCCTCTGCTGCCTCCCTTATCCCACCAGGCAAGTCGTCCAGGTGGCAGGGAGCTGTGACTTTCTTTTCAAAATAGTTATTTTCCCCCCCCCAATGGAAATTTTTTTGTCAAAATAGGAAGGTTCCTGCTCAAAATGTTCAGTTTGGGGCAGGAAGCAAACTTTGCATGGGAAGATTGTTGCGATGGGAAATCCCGACCAGCTCATCCAGGGGCAATGGGCAGGGGTCCGCGGGGCGTTCCCCAGGCAGGCCAAGAGGTGCCGGGCCCCCCCTCTCCGGAGCATGGCTGACGGAGCTTCGCCTTCCTTCCCTTTTCCTTCTTGCAGACGATGGGGTCCTGAGCGACAACGAAGAGGAGGAGGAAGAAGCTGGGGATGTGGCAGAGGAAGAGGAGGAGGAGGAGGAGGAGGAGGAGGAAGAGGAGGAAGAAATGGATGAGTCTTTCCCAGCTTGGTCCAAAGGGGACAACAGCACCCGAGGGGGCATGGGCCAGCGGCGGCCAGGGGAGTGGCCGGCGGAGGCCGAGGACAAGCCGTTCCGGTGCTCGGAGTGCGGGAAGGGTTTTGCGCAGAGCTCCAACCTCATTAAGCACCAGCGGGTGCACACGGGCGAGCGTCCGTACCGCTGCGTCCAGTGCGGCAAGGCCTTCACCTGGAGCTCCTCCCTGCTGGAGCACCAGAAGGCGCACGCCGGGGAGAAGCCCCACAGCTGCCCGGAGTGCGGCAAGAGCTTCAGCCGCGGCTCCACCCTCCTGGAGCACCAGCGCATCCACACCGGTGAGAAGCCCTTCCGGTGCCACCAGTGCGGAGCCCGTTTCAGCCAGAGCTCCACCCTGGTGCATCACCAGCGCACCCACACCGGGGAGAAGCCGTACCGGTGCGAGGAGTGCGGCCGCGCCTTCGGGCGCAAGTCCACGCTGGTCACCCACCGCCGCACGCACACTGGGGAGAAGCCATACCGCTGCGGGGAGTGTGGCCGAGCCTTCGTGGTCAGCTCGGACCTGGCCAAGCACCAGCGCACCCACGCCGCCAGCGGCGGGCCCTACTGCTGCGGCGAGTGCGGGGAGCGCTTTGGCTGGAGCGCTGCCCTGGCGGCTCACCGCAAGAGTCAGCACGGGGCGGAGAAGCCGTACCGGTGCCCGGAGTGTGGGGAGGCTTTCCACCAGCGGGCCACGCTGCAGGTGCACCAGCGCACCCACGCCGGCGACGAGGCGTTCACCTGCCCCGACTGCGGGGAGCGCTTCCCCGAGAGCACCAAGCTGGCGCGGCACCAGCGGCTGCGGCACAGTGCCGACGGCGAGGGCAAGCCTTTCCGGTGCTCGGCCTGCGGCAAGGGCTACGCTCAGAGCGCGGGGCTGCGGCACCATCAGCGTGAGCAGCCCTTCCGGTGCCCGCAGTGCGGCCTCAGCTTCCTGTGGAGCTGCCGGATGGCCGAGCACCGGCGCGCCTGCCGCCTCGCCGAGAAACCCTACAAGTGCCCCGAGTGTGGGAAGAGCTTCGGGCAGAGCTCCAAGCTGCTGCGGCACCAGGTCACGCACACGGGCGAGAAGCCCTACAAGTGCCCCGACTGCGGGAAGATCTTCAGCCAGAGCTCCAACCTGGCGGAGCACCGGCGCACGCACGCCGGGGAGAAGCGGCACCGCTGTGCCACCTGTGGTAAGAGCTTCGCCCTGGGCTCCTACCTGGCGAAGCACCAGATCACGCACACCGGCGAGCGCCCCTACCGCTGCACGCAGTGCGGCAAGGGCTTCCGGCAGAGCTCCAACCTCATCCAGCACCAGCGCACCCACACGGGCGAGCGCCCCTACACCTGCCTGCAGTGCGGCAAGAGCTTCTGCCAGAACTCCCACCTCATCAAGCACCGGCGCACCCACACCGGCGAGCGCCCCTACCGCTGCCCGCAGTGCGGCAAGAGCTTCCGGCAGAGCGCCAACCTCCTCGAGCACCAGAACACCCACACCGGCGAGCGTCCCTACCGCTGCGGCCAGTGCGGCAAGAGCTTCTGCTGGAGCTCTGCTTTCAGCAAACACCAGCGCACCCACCTCACCTAGGGGCCCCCCTGCCCTTCTGGCCCCCTGCGCCACCCCGCCCCTGCTCCCAGCCAGCCTCAAGGCAGGGGGGCATTGTGTGGACCCACCTAAGCCGGGGGCCTGGCCTGCGCCACCCTCACCAGCCCCAGGGCAGGGGGTCGGTATCCAGCTCCACCTCAGCGAGGGGCCCAGCACACCCTACCCCGCCTGTGCCAGCCTCAGGGCAGGAGCGCATTGCCTGGACCCACCTCAGCTAGGGGCCCGGCGTGCTGCAACAAAGACTGGCCCCGGGGCGGGGTGCGATGCACCCCCCGGCGGCGACCCGGCCCCCGTTTCACCCTGTCTTTTAAGCATCCTGCCCTTTTGCTCGCCAGCCATGCCTTGATGTAAACTTGTATTTAGGAACGGGAGGCTGCCCCAGGGATCCCCGAGCAGGATCTCATCTGCTCGCTGCCTTAAGGGCTGATTTTGTGGCCGCCTCCTCGCCCCGCATCCAAGCCTCGCAGGTGTTACTAGTCAATCAATTATTGCCAATCAGTCCCGTGGGTCCTTGGCCCGAGTCTCAATCAATCTAACGGGCCCTTGGCCCCAGTCCACAGCACTCTCCTGGGCCCTCTAGCTTCTCTGGCCTTGCTCCGGGCCTATTGGGATCTCCTCCGTATAGTCCCTCTTAACCACCGGTTGCTGGGACCTTCACCTCTTAGTCCCACCTTAAACTGCCCTTGTTACCCCAGCCCTACGGCTGCAGGTGGTCTGGGCGTCCTTCGGTGGTCTCTGGTCTGCTCAGGAGCTCTTCTCATGTTGGCCTCCAGGACCAGACTGCCGACCCCGCTCAGGATCTGGGCTTATTTACACCCTAAGCTTGGCCCTCTCCGGTCAGGCATCTCCCCCGAATGCTGATTGAGCCCTCCCCGCCGCGTTTTCCCCTTAAAGCAGGGGTTCCCAACCTTTTTATGCTGAGGACCAGCAAAGCGCGGACTGGCAAACTGCGGACCAGGAGCGACCGGCGTATGGCAGGGTTGGCTGCCGGTCCGCAGCACGCCAGTCACTTCCAGCCCACGGTTTGCTGGTCCTTGGGCACTTCAGGTCTGGTGGCCAACCCTCTGTGCCCCGGGGTTGGGAGCCCCGGCCTTAAAGTAGCTGGCGCGTTCGGCTCCCTGTTGCACATGTCCCTCGCCCCGTCAGCCCCAGGGCAGGGAAACGCTGCCCAGACCCACCTCAGCTAGGGGCCGGGCACGCACAACCCTGCTCCCACCAATGCCAGGGCAAAGGGAGCCACCTCACTTCAGGGCCTGCTCCCCCCTTGCTCACCCCCACCAACCCCCAAGGCAGGGGAGCACTGCCTGGACCCACCTGGGCCAGGGACACTCTTGTGACCGCCGTTTGCTCCGCACCCCATACCAGTGCACCTGGACCGACCAGAGAGCAGGTCCCCGGGATGGAGGCAGCGTGTGGGGCTTCCCCAGCCCAGCAGCCCCGGCGCCCTGCTGCACTGCAGAGTCTGATGGATCCTGGGAGCTGGAGGCAACCTAGCAGAGCGCGCTCGCCCCCGTCTGCCTTCTCAGCAAGGGATCCCCAGGCCAGCCTGGATGAGGAGCCTGGCGAGGGTGGTAGGGAGATCCTCAGAGGGGATGCCAGGAGTCACCGGTGCGAAGGACGCTGCCCCCCACGGACAGACCCACGCCTGTCTTCTGCCAGCCCAGGGCAGGTGTAGGATCCAGAGCTGCTGCGCTCGTCCCGCGCAGAGCTGGGTGGAGACTGTGGCCCGCAGGAGTCACCGAGGGTCTCTGGTGGGCGCTGGCCCCCATCGTGCCCACCCATTACAGGACCAACCCTGCTGCCGCGTTGCTTCCTTCTGCTTCGCATCTCCCACGTGGCCAAGAAGTCGCCGCGTGTCCTGGCTGGCTGTGGTGCAGCCCTTGCCCTCCGCTTCCCCGGCGCTGCCAGGACTCCGTTTTCCCTTTTGCTGATACCTCCGTTTTGTCCCTCGTTACGAAAGCGGGGTGTGCAGAGCCCGGGGGCCAGGCTCGAGGGGGTTTGACTCGACTGAGACAGCTGGAGGCTGCTGACAAAGCCGTGTGGCCGCTGGCTGGTGTCTTGAGGCGGAAGCCCAAGGGTGGGAAGAAACAGAGTCCCTGCCTTGCACTTTTGCAGCTTCTGGCTCCCCTGACCTTCCCTGGCTGGGAGCACGCAGGGTGGGGTGGGCAGCTGCACACACGAGAGCTTCCGGGTATGTTTTGCAAACCCATCAAGGTCCTGAACTGGGTGCACTGCCTCATTACACTGTTCCTTCCCCCTGCAGGTCTCTCAGCTCTTGCTGCTGGCCCCAAGGCCGTCTAGTTAGCCAGGGGTCCCGTCCTTCACCGATTCCTTAGGGCTGTTTGGTCCGACATGGGGTTGGACTGTTGGATTCACTGCTGCAGGACTGGGCCAGACTCGGAGGGCCCGAGCAGGGGAGCGCAGAACAAGACTATCCAGGTTTGCTAGCAAAGAAGGGGAGGGTGAACAGGGACGCAGGAGCCCCACACTCCTGCGTTTAAGCCGCTTTCTAACTATCTCTGTTTTGTGCTAGGAGAAGCAGATGGGTGTCCTTCTTTCCCTGACAACATCAGTACCGGACACCATCTCGGGCTGGTAGGTCCCTGTGCGCGCTCCAGCTGGCCCAGCCATCTCAGGCTTGGAAATACTCCCGTCACTCATGTGCCAGCGTCATGAGTCACCCTCAGTTGGACGGGATCCCAGAAATGAGGTATTATAGTATCATAGTATCTAGGGTCAGAAGGGCCTAGAGCAGGCCATCTAGTCTGACCCCCCGCCAATGGCAGGAACGAGTGCCAGGGTCACAGGACCCCA
>JAGPOW010002581.1:288024-327177 GCA_030014935.1 Caiman crocodilus | reverse complement strand
ACTTGCTCTAGGAGAAATTGTTCCAGTTTCTTGATGGCGTCTTTGGATGCCTTCCTGTTGGCAGACGTCACGGCCTCCTGCGGGCAGAGGAGGGGATAACGAGGGTGGGCGTTCGCGGGACCCCCGTGCAGTCGGGGGCCAGGAGCACCCTCCTGCTTCCACCATGATTTATGGTGCCCCCCCAATGAAAACCATGCCCCTGCCTGACACCTCCTGCTGCCCCCCAGGATCCTTCAGCTGCCGCCCACCCCTTTGGCACAAGCCTCCGCTCCTGCTTCTCCTCTTCCCCCATGGACTGCAGCCACACTGCCCCCACCCACCCACCCAAATGAAGGGGATCTGTCGCTCGCTTGGGATTTCCTGTAGCCACCTAGTTCATGAACAATGCCATGTTCTGAGCCACCTGAGCGGCAACTTTAGAAAAGAGCTGGTTTCCCAGCCCCGCAGGCAGCGACTAGCCTGTGAAGTTGCTTTGTAGTGGGTGCCCATTCCATGGCCACCTCTTAGCAGTGCAAGGTTGGGTGGGATCCGCCTCTTGGTGCCCACCACATTTTTCTGCCCGCCCCAGCGTGCAGCGCTCCTCGAGGAAGCAACGCATCGATACCTTGTAGGTCTCCTCATAGGTCACCATAAACTCCTCCTTCTTCTTCGTCAGGTCCTTGTCTAGCTGCTCAAGGGTGCCTTGTTTTTGGGTCTTATTATTACCCTGCAGCTCCTCCTGGCAAAGCTGCACTACGGCCTGGCGTTTTCTTTTCAGACGCAGCTCTATCACACTGGGTGCTATAGGAGAGCCTTGGGAGTCGGCCTGGGATTTGCAGTGAAGACGGCAGTAAGAGGTGTGTCTACATGTGGTTCGACACGCACCTAAACTCAACGCGCATCTGCCCCAATGAGCATTAAGGCGATCTAGGCGCGCGTCTACATGTGCACCCATAAAGTGGGTGTCAAACTGATGTACAAGCTCGTTAACTGCCCGTCAAGAATGACAGATTCTCCCCCCACCTGCTTCACCACCTCCCCTCCCTCCCTGCCTGCCACCCACAGCGGGTGGTGGGGCACTGCCACCCTAAACCCCCCACCCTTCGCCCTCAGGCAGGGAGGCATGGGGAAGCCTCACGTTTGCCACTGCCACAAAACTTCCCCGGTGGCAGCTCCAACTTGGGCCCATGCAACCCGAGCTGTGCAGCCAATCGCCACCTGCCCTCTTGGCGCTGCACGCACAGTTGGCCAAAAGCATTACGGACAGACAGACGCACACACAGATGGACAGCCTAAGCCCTTTATGTAGAGAGAATACCTAATCGCATTAGTGAACGTGTAGATGTGCTAATTCAATCTGTTCACCTGCGTTGACATGCCTGAAGTTAGTCCCAAGTGCATGACCACGCACCGCGCTCATGTGCATTAGTGCTCCTATATATTCACCAATGTGATTCAGCTACTTGCACATAAATCTGATACCTTTGATAAATTTGATACATTTGATTTATGGAGGTATTGAATGTAGGCTCAAATCGCCTTAAACTGACGATTTTAAGGCAGATTAAGGGCATGTGCATGTAGACACATGCCCTTAATGCCCCGTATATCAGGATGCTGCACACTCAAAGCGCGCGTGTAGCTGCGCCCAGAGGGGTCAGTTACTGGAGACAGGCAGCCTCGATACCTGCAGCTCTGCTCGTGACCGTCATGCACGCTTGAGGATCCCACCTAGCTGAGGCCAAATCTCCCCCAGCCACGATGGTGGTCTCCACTCCAAAAATAAATTGTCCCCTGCTATCAAAGCCATGAGACTTCCCTAGTTCCAAAACTGTCCTTTAACCCCAAACGCACACATCTTCCTAACTTACCTGCTCCTCCAAAAACTGTTCAAATTCTGTCTTGGCTCTCTGAGTTGCTTTCTTGTTAGCCCAAAAAACAGCCGTCTGCGTACCGAAGAGGAAATGATATCTGTGAGCGATTGCACATCTTCTTTACTGTTGGACTCAATGTAATACACTCCTTTGCCTACCCCAATGCACCCTGTGACTCACCCCAACACGAAAACCAAGTCCCTGTCTGAAAATTCGCAGTGCCATATTTGCTTTTCAACTTCTGTAGCCCCTTTCCCTGCCCCTTCCCCCTGGCTCACAACCATACTCTCCGCAACCACATAGAGCAGGAGAGGGCTATTATTTTGGCTGGAAGGCAGCTTAACGAGTTTTGGTGTTTGGTGAGCCCGGTGCCTTGCCCCCCCGGTTGCCATCTTGGGAATGCAAGGCTTGCCCCTAACCACTGCCCTGTGCCACTGGAAGCACTCCTTTTGGGAAAGGGGTTGCCATCTTAGAATGGGGAAAAACAAATTATGTACTAAAACTAAAATATCTACAATAGCATATTTTACTTTATTTCAAAAAAGATTTTGTCCTGATTTGTGTGCATTTATTTGCCTCCTGTATATAGAGATGATTGCATAACAAATAGCTCAAAATGAAGTCTTACTCTTGTATACTGTGAGGGATATGGGTGGGTGGGGGCCCATGGTGTATATGTGTGGGTGCTTGTGTATGTGAGGCATGGAGGAGGGTGTGGGTGTGTGTATGGACGTGTGTGTGGGGTTTGTGAGGGGCTGTGGGTGAGTGTGTATGTATGTGCTGTGTGGGTAGGTATGTTCTTTGTGGAGCAGTAAGCCCCCATTCTCTGTCCATTTCCAACAGTGAGTGCGTCTACATGTTAATGAATGCACTTTTGCTACTGTGCATGAAGTTTAGTATGAGTACCTCTAATATGAGGTACTACACAAAGGCACATTCGGCTGCCCTAACGCACAGTAGCAACGGTGAAGTTTTTAATAATGCTTAATGTCCAGTAGACTAATTTTCCTGTGCATTAGCACATATGCACTCTTTTTTCTGTGACTCTTTAATGCACAGTAGAATAAATTACTGCACATTAAAGTGCATGTGTAGATGCTTCCAGTGATGCCCAACACCCCTCTTCTCCTAAAATTGTCCCTTAGTACCTGACCGTCTCGAGTCCTAATAAATAAGGCCCTGCCACATGTTCAAATTAAAGCTGGACAGAAACTAGCTCTAGAGTTGTTACACGAAGCTGCACGCGGAGGTGCTGAGCATGGTCGAGGCAAGTTCAATGCACAGCTGTACAGGCACTCTGTGTCTTTCTTTCCCCAACACCTCCCTGATCCCTCAGCCCCCTGCAAGCCCCCGGACCTTACAGGTTCCAGAAGGAAAGCAAGCCTGACCCAAGCCGTAGGACTGACTAAACGCATGAGGGCCCATTTCTCCCTCCCTCTCCCTCCCTGGGCCCCTCCGGGCAGGCTTGGGGCTTTCCCGCCCTCTTTGCAATTGGCTCTTGCAGGCTGGAACTCTGCCCTCCTGCAAGAGCTCTTTACAAAAGCAGGCGATCTGTGGGTTTGTCTGCTGAAATGGAAAGTCTGCATTTTCTCTGATAAGAAGGGGAAATCCATGGTTACTCTATTTTTCCCCATAGGAAATGGAAAACCCAGATTCCTGGTCCTGAGCAGTGCACAGAGCCCTTAAGAGTCATAAAGCAGCACGACCTTATACTTTTCCCTATAGAGCTTCAGGAAAGCCTCCTCCTTCCTTATGCACCACAGCTCCAGCTCCTCTAGGATGGCTAGTGGCTTGGACTCGTCACGCAGTAGCTTCTCCCGGCAGGCCTGCAACAGCTTCCGGCGTTTGGCCTTCAGCTTTTCATTCATCTCGCTGGGAGGGACTTGCAGGCACTTGACCTTAGCCTGAAAATCAAAATCCAGATGACCGTGTGAGAGAGAGGGAGAAAGAGAGAAAAGGGGGTGGCCAAGAGGGAGGGTCCCCTCGCATACACACTTCTTCCAGTGACCTTCACTCCCTTCCCACCTAGTCCACCCCTGACTGCCCGTACCTTCCCATCCTGGTGATGGCCTCCCTCCACGTCTGGTCCCTGATATCCCAGCTGGCAGGTCCCAGCAACCTACCCCTCCTTCCCAACGCGCACCCAGCTTACCTGCTCCTCGAGAAATTGTTCCATTTCCTTCATGGCATTTTCAGATGCCTTGTTGGCAGAAACCGCAACTTCCTGTAGGGAGAGGAGGGGATAATGATGGCTGGTTTTCATGGGATCACCTTGCCGTTGGGGGACCTAGGAGCACTCTGCTGCTTCCACCATGATCTACACTGCCCTCCGCACCCGCCCCCACCATGGAAACCAAGCACCTACATGACACCTCACTGGCACCCCACACTCCTACAACTCCCCCTGACCCCATATTTCCTTTGGGATAAGCCCCCTCTCCTGGTCCCTGATGCACTGCAGCCACAATCCCACCTCTCGCTTGCCTAGGAGTTCCTGTAGCCTCCTAATCCCTGCAAGAAAACACGTACATATTTATCCACCTCCGAGACAACCGAAGGATGGAGATGGTTTTCCAGCCTCCCCAACACCGACTTGGCCTCTACTATTGCTCTTTATTCAGTGCCTGCTCCATGGCCACCTCCTAGCATCACAGTGGTGGGAGGGACCTGGAGGGTCATCTAGTCCCGAACTCCCGTAGAAACACAACCGTGCTTTTCCCCCACTCCCTGCCCTCACCCAATCATCCTGTGCAGTGCTTCTCCAGCTACTCCTTGAGCGTTCCCAGTGCAAGGGTTTCCAAAGCTTCCTACGCAGTCTGTTGCATTGCCTTACTCTTCGGACAGCTGTTTCCCTGCATGACTTTCATGCAAAGAGCCCCAGTATTTGACACCATCTACCCGTGACTGCTGGTTTTAACACTCCTTCTTACCTGCCCCTGGCTTCCCTGCTCTGTTCGTGCTTCTTGCCTTCTAGAGGAAGCACATTCACAAAATGGCCCGGCCTTATCACCTAGACTATTACCAAGGTGATCCACAGCCCTGACTCCATCTGTGCTTTGCCCACACGCAGAGCCTGTCTATACCCTTGCAGTGGCTATCTCGTCACACCGGGATGTGCCCACCATGCAAAGCCTTCGTGGTAATCAAATTCGAAAGACCTTGTACTTGTTCCCAGAGGCATCTAGAAAGTCCTTCTCTTTTCTTGACCACTCTTTCTTCAGCTCCCCCAAGACAGCCTGTTTCTCGGGCTCCTCTCCCAGAAGCTGCTCCTGGCAGTCCTGCAACAAATCTTTGCATTTTGTCTCCAGCTGCTGCTTCATCTCACTTAGTGTCACCTTCAGGCACTGGTCCCTGGTCTGGGTATCAAGGCCCTGTTGCTAATGAGAGAGAGAGGGAGTCAGAAAGCACAGAGGATTAAATGGCTTCAGAGGGACCTTGGATCTCCTCTGATACATCCAGTATGTCCAGTTCCCCTTACTCCTACACAGTAGGTCTTTGCTATCCCAGCTACAGATTAATCATGATCCCTGATGGCACCCTTATTCCCAATTTGCAACTCACTGCACCTTCCACACTCGGCCCTTCACTCCGAGACAAATAACCCTACACGTGCATCTCTGGACTCCTGTACCTCGCACCTCCCTTGTATCCCAGCCCTCACTCCTTCCAGACAGAGCCCCTCACCTCTCTTTTCTGTTTCCCTGCTAGCCCGGTCCTTGTTTCCCCCACGACAGCTCTTCATCCCCTTTGTGTGCCAAGGCCATTCTCCTTACCACCATTAGTTGGTGCACCTCACACCCGACCTGAAACATCATTTACTTACTTGTTCGAGCAGATATTCCTCATATTTTGTCTCGGCACTTCTAATTGTTCTTGTGTTTAACTCCTTCTGTATTTCTGCAAAGGCCTTTACCATCTGTGTGGATAAGAGCAGATGGGGTGCTAGGTATCCATCAGATGACCATGGAGGTAGGGTCCCCTCCTGCCCATCAATATCCATCTTGTCTACCATCCCAAACAAAGATCCTGCTTGGCCCCCCCCTTCTCTTGGGGTGGATTTCCCATCCTTTAACCACCCCCCTCAGCTATTTTTTCAGTTTGTTTTTTTTATTGTAGGAATACTTCCTGGCCCACACTTCTTGAAGTCCTTTGTCTGCTAGAGATGGAGGATGTGAGAGCCCTGAGCAGGAGTTGGTGGCTGTAGACAAGCCTGTTAGGCCCTGTAGGTAGGGTTAGGCCCTGCACATCTAGGTTTTGACTTTCACTTGGAAACCTGGAGAAAGTCTCAGCTTTCATTTCACGCACCTTTTATCAACTCCCGCACAGCAACTTATTGGCTCTTTCATAGAAAATGAGGGTTGAAGGGAGCTCAGGAGGTCACATCTAGTGCAACCCCTGCTCCAAGCAGGACCAGCCCCAGCTAGATCATCCCAGGCAAGGCTTTGTCTAGCCAGGTCTTAGCCTCGACGGACAGCAAACGAAGGAAGGAGGAACCAGTACCTTTAGAGGAGCAGAGAAGTCATAGTGCTTGTCCTTCAGGCATTTGGATATAGTCTGCAGGGAGATAAACCCCCATGTGAACCGAGTCAGAATTAGCTGTCCTGACAGAGAGCTACCCAGAGCAAACGTTAGCTGGGGGGTAGCTGCAGTGGGACTTGGCCCAGCATCACTCACCTAGTACTGAAACACTGCTTCCTAGAGAACAAGCTTCCCATCCAAGATTTGACTCCCATCCCCTACACCACTGTGCCCTCAAAGGGGGACACTATCCTGCTGCAGTTTCCCTCACCTCAGCACTACATCACAAGGACATGTAATGAGTGCAAGGTAAAATCATCTCCTCCCGAGCCTCCTGTACGACTTCCTGAAAGGTCTTCATTGGTCCCCCACCCGTGTCCCAAGTTCTGTCCCACCTGCCTACCAAGCTGGTCTCTCACCCTGATCGTCTCTGCCAGCTTCCTCCCTGTGAGCCCTTGTCCATTCTGGTCCTTCCGGATGTGTGTCCCTGCTGAGCTCGCCAGGGAAGCCGTGTAGCCCCTCAGGTGTTCCCTGAAGTCCTTGTCCATGTCTGCAACCAGAAAAAGGACCCAGGTGTCTGGATGGACCTAACCAGGGTCCTACACTCCAACAAGAGGGAGAAATGTGGAAGGAGGCAGAAAGGAGCCATCAGCCAGGGGAGAGGGAACAGTTTTATCGAAATCACGGCGTCTGTACGTATTACCTGGGGACCCCAGACTACCCTGAAGGCAGTATGCTGCAAAGGGATAGGACTTCCATAGCCATCCCATGGGCAGAGTAGTGGAGTTAATTCTCTACCCTAACCCTGGAGGCTGTGGCATAGGGACAGCACGGGGAGGAGCACTGTGGCAGGGCTAAGAGGGGGAAGGGATGCAGCATTCTGGGAAGCAACAGAGCCATGGTCTTTTCCCAGGAAGCATCCCATTCCTGCAACTTATGAACTTGCCAGGGTGGGGCATGAGGTAACAGCGGGTGCTTGCTGCCTTCAGGGCTTCCAGAGTCAACACGTGATTGGGAGACGCCTCCAGCTCCTGTGGACCAGAAGGAAAAACACGTTTTTTTTTTCAAGAAGAATGACACTCATCAAGGAAGTTCCCTTTGAAAATGTTACCTTCATGTCCAAGGGCTGGTTTGTGTGATTCGGGGCATGTCTACACGTGCTATTAATGTGCTGCAAGCTTTCCCTGGGAGCACAGCTGCATGTGCACCCATCGGGAACACATTTGCTCCTCCTGGGAGCAGTTCAGGACAGGGCTACTCCTGCCAGAGGAAGCTCGACGCTCCCCGCGGTGCCAGCCCTGGGCTGGCAAGGGGCACTGGGCCCAGGTTGGGCTCCAGGGGGTGGGGGGAGCTGTGCTGCCTCCCAGCCTGCACCCCTGCCCGGGGAAGCTGCCTGCTGTGCAACCCCCGCTGCAAGATCAGAGCCAGGGCAGGGTTATTTCCAGGATCAAGCCGGGGAGCTCCCATCCCAATTTTGGAGCCAGGACAGTTCTCCTGCCCCCGTTGCCTGGGCTGACCAGGAGTAATTTGCTCCTGGTTAGCGGTATCTTAGTGCAGTATTGCTACTACCTGCATTTACAAGCTGTAGAAAACTGCCCATTAGCTTATATTACTGTGCAGTAGCTGCTCCATGCAGTTACTTAGTGATGCTTTATTGCACAGTAGATTAGTCTACGGTGCAGTGAAGTGCCTCCCATAGATGTACCCTCAGTGAACAAAAGTGGTCCAGCCTGCTGGTTACCTGGATTACGTGGCTCAGATATTTCTTTCCTCCCTCTAGTCCACAGTCAGATGATGCTGGGTAGTCATGGACCAGCAGGTCCAAATTCTGCAGGAGACCAGAGGAGAGCAAGATTAGTTAGGGTTAGGGGATACCAGTAGCTGGTGGGTGGTTGAGTTCAGTACAGAATGGGGTCCACGGTGAGGCAACCTCCAACTTGAGCACTGGCACCCAAGGCAAAATGAGTATAGGGACCGGGATTCATTGCCTAGGGGCCAAAGGGTGATTGGGAAGGAAGCTTACCTGAACCGAGTGGAGACCGCAGGTTTTCCCAGCTTCCTTTGCAACATGAGCAAACATCTGTGATGGAAAGACATTTTGCCACCTGCAAACCACTGGCTGCAGGACTTCAATCCATGGATTATGGGACCCCAGAAAGGGATCCACATAGTCCAAAACACTGAGAAGAGCTTGATAGTAGAAAACACTTTGGGAGGATGCGTATGGACTCTGGGGAAGCCAGCCATCCGAGACAGGCCTCCATCAAGGTCTGACTAGAAACCTGGCCGTGCTACTAGAGTCAATCTCTTCTTACAAAAAAGAGGACTGGAGGACTTGACATGTGGGTGTGTGTTATAGTGTGCTAGTCCAGTAAGGAACTTCAGGAACCCAGTTAGTCAAGAAGAGGACAAAACATTAGTAGACTTCGGGCATGTCTACACATGCATTTAAGCACGCCTACATTTACCGCGCATTGGCTTAGTGCGCAGTAAGTGGTTTTAGGCAAACATGCAGACATTAAAGTGCATTAATGCTGCACGTGTGGAGTAACTTGGGTGTCAAGTTAGTCCCAAGTCAGTCCACACACACAGTATTAATGTGCTTTAATACATCTAAGCCAAGCCCTATGAGGAGAGACAAAGGGACCCGGACCTCTTCAGCCTCCGCAGGAGAAGGCGGGGAGGGGATCTTGTGGCTGCCTACAAATTAATGAGGGGGGCAGCAAGGGATTGGAGATGCTTTGTTCACCCCTGCACTTCTTGGGGTAACAGGGACGTGCCCTTTGAAATGCCAAGCCGAGAGATGAAGCACTGGTAATAAAAGCCAGAAAACAAAGACTTCAGAGAGAAGGCCAGAGCCCAATTCTGAAAATCAAGAATGAGAGGCAAAAAACTTAGTTTCAAGATCAGAAAAATCAGCAATGGAGTTCAGAAACTAGATAATCCATAGCCAAGTCTGACAAGCAGCAACATCCCTCAAAACACACATCATTACAGTAGGAACCTGGCGCAGGGACAGGAGACATGAAGCACGCGCGGGCCCAGGATGAATAGGGACATGGGTGCAATACGCCCCTAATGTTCTGCACAGGAAGCTGCTGATAATGGTGCAGAAGGAATGGGTGTATCCAGGCTGGGCCAAGGGGATGGTGGGATGTCGGCTTATGGGCAGAACTGCTTGGGTTTTCTTTGGAGCGGTTTCACGACGGGCTCGAACTGTGCTTGACCAGGCACCAGGCAGGTGGGCACATCACCAGGATGTTGGCCTGGGAGCCGCAAAGTTAAAAAGAAATCAAGAAACTGAAGGTTTCTAGTCGCAGCGACTAACGCACACCTGCAAGCTGGGAAGGGATCGGGACTAAAGAGTCTGGGATTGCTGGGAGCTTCTCGCCGTAAGAGCTGCCGTTTCCTGGGTCAGACCACAGGCTCATATTGCCCAGTCTCCTGTGTCCCACAGCGGCAGAGCGAGGGTGCTGGAGGGGGAGTGCACTGGGTCCGAGCCAGGCTTGTCCCCCTACTCCTCTCCCACCATGAACAGCTGTGGCTGATGCCAACTGGTCGTGCCACGTCAGATCCGGCGCGGCTCATACCACATACACCACATACACATGTGTATGTGTACCACATACACATCCGGCGCGGTTTATGGGAGGAGTGGGTGCACATTACTCCTCGGCACTTCGGGTCCAGCCCTTCTGGGGTCGGATGACTCCAGCAAGGTGGGCGACCAGACACTTTTTGAATATTTCCAGAGTAGGTACTTGTACCATCTCTGGGGGAAGTCTGTTCCAGACCCTGGATACTTGAACCATAAAGAAGTTCTTCCTTGGGTCCGATCTAAAGCGATCCTCCAGCAATTTATGACCATTATTCCTCGTCTTCCCCTGGGGGGCCTTGGTGGACGGATGCTCCCCCAGCCCTTGATGTGCACCCCTTATATATTTATAGGCGGCCACCAAGCCCCTTCTAAGTCTCGTCTTCTCCAGGCTGAGCAGTCCCATTTCCTCAGCCTCTCCGCCATACGGCTTTCACTCTTCTTTATAATTGTGCGTGTAAATGCTATGCTGTAGAGCAGTGAACTGCCCATATTGCCACTACATACCCTCTCTAGAGGCTTGCAATAGCTGCTGACACCTCAGACCAAAACTGCTGCACTCCCCTGGCCATCCGCAGTCTTGCTAGGCCCCAGATCAAATGCTGAGGGTGCGGAAGTGTGTGGGGTGTCCTGAGAGAGCAACCTCAACACAAAATGCTATTTCACAACAGCTGGTAGCAGCTGTGGGGCCCCATTAGCTCTAAGGAAGGGCCGAGTAAATAGGGTCACCCTCGGGAGATGCATAGATGTCTCCCCCCGTATAGCTGGGGCACTCGCGCGGCCCTGGGGAAGTGTAGTTGCTACTACACTTTGCTGATCTACCTGGAATTGACCCAGTTTCTACATTTGGGTCCTCCAGACAGCAAACCAGATTCTGCCTTCAGTGGGGAGGTGCTGCTCTGGGATGGGGCCTCGCACAGATGAACCGTTGCTAAGGGCCCAAAGCCACAAAACCGTTCTCCTCCCCAATTTCCCCTCCTCCGGGGTGCTCAGGTTCTCCCCCGCATAGCAAGGTGCGCCCCATGCTATTGCGATGCTGGGAAGCCTCTTGGGACTCACCTCCAAATAATCCTGATCCGCCTGGTTTAGCATTGGAGAAACGTTCAAAATCTACAATGCAAGCAGAAGAAACAATAAGCAACCCTCTTCTAGTCCCCCTTGCTGCCCCCTGAAGTTCAATGCCACCATGATGGCAAGACCTCCTGCAGCGCAGCATCCCACGCTGAGCATGCTGCAGCATAGCAGCCTCTCCCGCACCTCCCGTATCCTTCAGCACAGCTCCTCACTGACCCCTGCCTCCTCCGGTCCCTACAGCGTGGCACCCCTACCATCCCCGCTCCCTGAAGCTCATCTGCATCTCTTAATGCTATATCATGAAGCTTAGTACGCTGACCTGGTAGGAGCCAAGTAAGATGCTGAACACACAGAGCTTGATGCTGGTTTCCACTTGGTGGTGCAGATCCATGGAGCCCTCCGTGTCTACGAGGAACACAGCCACCTGTGGGGGTGGAAAGAGAGAAGGACAAGCTCTTCCCACAATGGCAGTGGGCCCCGAGCTAATGCTTTCCTCCAGCTGCTACCTGGCTTAGATCTTTCTTTGTAGCTGGCCCGTGGGGAGCCACATACTGATGGAAGGATTGCATAGGGCACCTCCAAGCTGTGGCCAGCTAGCAGCTCACCCAGGCCTCCAATGCCGCATGCAGTCCCCACTGCCTTCTCTGGCTGCCAGCAAACCCCGGTGCCCTCCTGCCACCTCCCTGTACTGCCCCAGGGGCAAGCCAGCCCATTCCCAGGTGGCCCCAGCCATCCTGCTGGCCACAGGAGCCTGCTGAAGGCAGAAGCGGTGAGGGACCTGATCCTTCTTTTCTGTGGAGCCTTCCTACCTCTCCCATGGCCTGGGAGCAAGATGACAGTTGCATCATTGCGGTTTGCAACATTGCAAACTTAATTACAACCAGATATTGTTTAATTTGCAATGACGCAAAGTCATTTAAAACTCCCCAAAAATATCGCCCGTGTACACTGTGATGCTGTTAAGCCACACAAAATGACATTTTTGTCACGTGTCCATGTCAAAGGTGTCATCTGTATAAGCACCCCATTTTATGCTGTCGGTCCAGGGAGCCCTCAGTATCCACTAGAAACCCAACCACCTAAAAGGACAGATGGATAGTTGCCTGGTTTAATTATGCGGATGTGCTATGAATTAATGTACCATTTCCCCTCCAATGGCCTGTGTAACACCTCATGGACTTCTCCATCACCCTTTCCATCCATTTCACTCCCTCCTGGCCATTTTTCCCACTGCCCCCACTACTGCCAAGGCTGTCCTTGCCTTTACAGCCATTGGCATTGCCAGGGCAGCAGCACCCCACTGAATGAAGAATCACTAAGTGGATAACCCACTGAAGAAATCGGGTCAATCGCAGGTAGATTCACGAAGCATAGGAGCAACTCCACTTCCTTGGGGCTGTATGACCGCCCCCACCGTGAGTCCTGGGCAACATCTATGCACCCCCAAAGAGTGATGCAATTTCAGCCATTGGAGGAGAGGTGCGTCAGTGGATACTGAACATGGGATGTAGGATGCAGCCTCTGAACTTACTAGACTCCTCATCTCCCCCATTCCAGGCTACTGCTTACCTTACCATGTGGGCCCTGGACCCAGAAGGGCTCACCCCAGATCCACACCCCTTTGTGCATGGTTTGGTACCCTCCTTGCCAACCAGATCCCTCTACAGGCTGGTCCTTTTGGCCCATCCATGCAGCATCCTGTAGGGGTGAGCAGAGTTGGGTCACAAGAGAGAGTACAGGGGCCAGCCCTTGGTGCAAAGAGGCATCCTTTGGCAAGCAAACTCAGTTCCCACTTAGCATGGTAATGAAGCTGGGGTGGGATGGGGGCGGGTGCGGGTGCTTGGGGATACCCAGGGGGAAATGGTGGTAGATGCCTGCATGTTACTCTCAGATGAAGGGTGGGCATAGTTTTAGGTGCTGGGTGCAGATACATTTTCAGCCAGATGTATCCTGGGGCATTACTTGAGGCTCTTTCCTTGGGATAAACATGGTTTACGGGAGGAGTGGGTGCACATTTTAGGATGGGCATGCATTTCTTCCTAGATTGGGGCTCAGGATGAAGTAAATGCTGATAGAAGGATTGTGGGGAGGGATCCCAAGGGAACTTCTGGGGCAGATGGTGCCCAAAATGTCAGGGGTAGTACTCAAGTTTCAGGGTCTCCGGTCCACACTCACCTGGTTCTGCAGCTGCTCTATCAGGCAATTCACGAGGATGGATTTCTCCTGGTGCTGCTCCCCAACAATGGAGATCAGGCAGATGGGGGCATCACCCACCTTCCCCTGCTCCAGGCAATGGCTTAGGGCTCCCTCGTCCAGGGCCAGCTGGCCCTTCTCATCCACACGTACGAGATGCAGTAGGCCCATGGTAGCTGGATGATGACTTTACACCATCTACAGGAGATTGTCTTGCATCAGACCCAGAAATACCTGAGCTAGCCAATGCCCCTGCCCTGTGACTAGATTGGGGCTGCTGGAGGGGAAAGGGCCCCTGGTTGCTTCCTGGTCTGGGTCATGTGTTCTCATTGGATCCATCTCTTCTTTAGGGGTCTCTGCTTGCTCCAGCACTGTTTGGTCCCTGGGAAATAGGTCTGGCATTTAGAGCACCTGAGCCTCTTGGCCAAAACTCCCCTGCCAGGCTGGGCAAGGCAACTCTGGCAGAAGCTGTGCCTGTGTCTGTCGGACAGAAGGTCAGCCAGGAAGCCCGGGCAAATGGGACAGGTCGCTCCATTTCCCTTGGAGGAAGGGGCAAACAAAAGGAGTGTAAGGGCCGTTCCAGGGGATGTGGGACCTAGATCTCAGCCCTTGGGCGGGACCCGTTCACAGGGGTGGGCTCTGAATGCTCACTGCTGATTATTCCCAGCGTGCAGCAAAGTTAGGGGCTGGTCTTCGTTTCACGAGTTTCACGTCCTGTCACAGGTATGCCTAAGGGAGAGCCCGGAGTATTAATGAGTGCCCTACACCCACACAGAACCAGGACAGAGCTAGGCAGACAGGCATAGACACAAGCAGTAAGCTCAAAAGACCTAGCTGTCATGGGTGACCTGAATTATCCGGACATCTGCTGGGAGGAGCCGTCGGCCAGGTCTGGCCGTTCACTTAGCGTCTTAACCTGCATCTAACACGGGAGGTAAGCAGTCCCACTAGGGGAGATGCCTTACTTGACTTGGTGTTGGCCTCAGGGCAGGACTTGGTGGGGGAGCTACAGGTACAAGGAAACTTGGGGGATAGTGACCACCAGTTGATAGGATTCACTATCCGGCGTAAGGTGGGGAAGGCAAACAGTAGGGCAGTATTGCTAGACTTCTGGAAGGCCAGCTTCAACGAGCTCAGGAGATTGGTTAGGCTGGGACTGAGGGGTAACCACATCAGTGGGATGGGGGTCCACGAAGGATGGGAGTTCCTCAAGGGACTGATCCTGCGGGCGCAGAGGGGCACCATCCCAGTACATGCACAGGGCGGCAAAAGAACCAAAAAACCTTCTTGTCTGAGCAAGAAAATCCAGGAGAGCCTTCAGAGGAAAAAAGAAGCCTACAGGCTATGGAAGCAGGGGGCAGCCACCAAGGAGGAGTATACCTACTGGGCTCATGCGTGCCCGGAAGCAGCGGGGAAGGCCCAAGCAGATACAGAACTCAAGATGGCAACAAAGATTAAGGATAACAAAAAGTCCTCCTTTCAGTACGTAGGGAGCAGGAAGAGGGCGCAGGGTCACATAGGGCCACTACAGAATGGACTAGGGCCAACATGGTCCCTATTTTCAAGAAGGGGAGGAAGGAGGCCCCGGGTAATCATAGGCCAGTTAGCCTTACCTCTATTCTTGGCAAGACCTCAGAAAAAATCATGAAGGATCACATTTGCAGGTAACACAATGCTAAAGGGCAACCAGCTTGGGTTTATAGCAGGCCAATCCTGCCTGACTAACCGGGGCTCTTTTTATGACCAGGTCAAAGTGCTTAGATGCAGGGGAGGAAGTAGGTATTATTAACCTGGATTTTGAAAAGGCTTTTGGCACAGTGTCACACCTAATTCTTATGAGCATGCTGAGTAGCTGTGATGTGGATTTTTTCACAGTAAGGTGGGTGAAAAACTGGCTTATGGGATGCACCCAGAGAGTGGTGGTGGATGGGTCGGTTTCTCCCTGGAGGGATGTGGGCAGTGGTGGCCCCCAAGGCTCTGTCCTTGGACCAACTTCCTAGGGAAGCGGGGCTTGCCCCCACCCTGGGGATCTTCAAAAGGAGGCTAGATGATCACCTAGCTGGGGTCGTTTGAATAGTGCACTAAAGAGCACCCCAGTGCTGTTTCTTGTCTGGAGCCGGGGGTCAGACCCGATGATCTACCAGTTCCCTTCCGACTCTAGAAGTCGATGAAATCTATGAATAAGCCAGTTGGACAGCTTGCACACAGAAAGGCACACATTTAGGCCCTCTAGGAGCCTCTCTAATTAAAGCGCTCCCTTCTTCACCCTCAGAGCACATGTATAGACACCCTAGCAGTCCTTTCTCCATTGCAGCACCTTCCCTCAGCAGCCTCCCATCCACCCCTTCGGCCACCCCCATGCCTCACAGCGCAAAAGCAGAGTGAGTGAAACTCCACCACAATTCATTTGCAGACATGGGAGCCTGTCCAAAAACCTCCCCAGGATCCTACCAGCTCCGGTGGTCTTGGGCCTGCTCACAGCTCCCTTGGTCTCTGGTGCAGCTTCCCAGCTTTAATACACAAAGTGCCTTCTGGTTACACAGTTTGAGCCAGACTCCAATGTGCAGAACTGCTTTTCTTTTTTTCCTAAACCAGTTCCTCAGTCACCCATTGCCTGCTAGCTGCCAGTTGTTTATTGCCTGTGGCTCTGCATTTTTATAGCTCTACTAATAGCCCTACCTTTAATTACAGGGCTTGGCTCTGGTTATAGTCACTGATAGCGAGTGGCAAGGGTTTCTCTTAGCTCATAAGTATTCACATAACCTCAGCAAGTAGGGCAGGGGTGGGCAATTATTTTGGGCAGAGGGCCGCTTCCTGAGTTTTGGCAAGCCATTGAGGGCCACATGACAGGCAGCCAAGGATTTGAGAGGGGAGGCGGAAGCCCTCCCAAAGAAGCCTGGACCCCCCAACCAGCACGCCCTGGCACTTACCTTAGGAGCTGGGACGAGCAGCGGCGGGGAGGAAATGCAAATGCAGGCTTGGCAGTTCCGCAGCACCCGAGCCTGCGCATTGGTGAAGGCTGGGGGTGTAGCTTCTGAGCAGCGCGGGACGCCCAAAAGGCAGCTGGGGAAACGGTTGTGGCTGGGCTGGGAAGCTGGGAGTGGAACGCCAGCTAAGGAGCTGACGGGCTCCAACTCCAGCTGCCTCAGCAAGGAGCCAGGCACCTGCCGGACGACCTCGACCACAGAGGAATAAGGTGGCCTTGGGGACTGGCAGGGGCAAGGGAGAGCCTCCTCCAGCTTGCAGGCATCCACGGACAGTTCCACAGCAGGCAGAGCATGGGGGATCAGGAGCCCCCAGGAGGAGGAAGGAGAGGACGCTGACCGGAAGGACTAGGGCAACTGGACCACAGGTCAGCTGGGCCCCAAGAAGGTGACACCAAGGAAACGGGTACAGGATGGGCACAGGACGATTGCCTGTACCCACGCCTACTAGGAGGAAAATGGACAGATGAGTATCCCCAGAGGATCAAGGGCCCGAGAGAGGAAATCTTGGGAGCCCTGCCAGCACGGGCCAGATGTTCAGTTTAAGTTATAGCTGGCCCCGGATGGGGCAGGTTTAGTTCTCCAAAAGAGGAGAAGCTGACCCAAAGACAAGGGGCAGGACCCCAAAGATTGATAGGCAGTGCAGGAGACCTCCAGGGAACAGCATCTACCCAGGCCAAGGACGTGGTAAGGATGGGGTAAAGGGGAAATTTGGAGCCCCACGAAGACACCCAAGAGATGAGACCCACCCCCCTCAGGTCACTGACAGGGAACTGCCTCTCCAGCAACAACATCAAAGACGCGGCAGGCAAGAAGGGGCAGCGCCTGGGCCATCTAGGCAGCACCGAGACTGGGTCTCACCCTGATGTCGCTGAGGGGTGAGGTACCCACAAAGAGGGCACCAAGACCCTACAATGCCTACCAGAGACACAGGGCTAGATAAATATTAATTTTCTAAATCTTTTAGGGGCCCTGTGAGCTGGATAGCATGGCCTGGCAGGCCTCATCTGGCCCATGCGCTGCATTTTGCCCACCCCTGGAGTAGGGGCTAGCATGGAAACAGAGAAGAGGTAGACACTTGTAATGAAAGAACTATTTTGAATTAGAAACCATCTCACAAGTTTCAGAGGTGTTCTCATGTACACTGCACTGCTGTTCCAGGTCTGATAGCCACCTTTTAGGTATTGAATTACTGTGACTGCTACCAGGGGGTGGGACTGAGCTCCCAGCCCAGCCCATCCCACAGTGGGCAAGTAGGGGACAGCGGGTGCATCTACATGCTCAGTAATGCTGTATAGTTACTGCGCATTATGTTTAGTATTTGGATAATCAAGTTTTAATTCAATGTGCAGTAAGTCAGACTACTGTACAGTAGTGGCAGCACTCAGGTTTTTGGTGATGCTTAGTGCACAGTAACCAAATAACAGCACAGTGTATTAGCATGTGTTTTGCCTGGCATACTTCTGCACAGTGTTATTAGGCTACTGCACAGTAAGTGTCTTGTGTAGATGCACCCAATAAATAGATTCATCTTTTGACTTGTGGTGGAGCTGGTGGGGGACCAATGAGGGAATGTGGTAGAGCAGGAGGTGAGGATAAGGCTTGTTTAGAGAGGGAACTTTTATTGAACAAGCAGTGCAAGGGAGATCAGGGATAACAATTGCCAATTAAAAAAAAAAAAGTAGAAGGCAGTAGTTTATATTGGGGGTGGATGGGGGTTATGGAGTGTGAGATGCCTGGAGGACTGATCGGACCATATGATGAACATTATGGCATCCACACATAATTCTGAAGTGCATTGTGAACCCGTTCAAAAGAGTACCTAAATAGTTGAGGTACACTTTTGAATAATTTCAAGTGGATTTAAACAAGTTTAATGGGCTAGTATGTGTATCCATTGCATGCTTAAACAATGTTTTAAATGGTCTAAGTCTTATGTGTGTCCATGCCCAGAAACAGGCACAGAGTTAAGATCCTAGCTGGTAAGGGGCAGTACTAGTTATACCAAGGCATGTGCATGCATGCCCACGTGTGCGTACAGTTTCTTTTCCACCCGGGAGAACTTTTACAATCTTTGAGCTCTCCTCCACCTGATGAAGAGTCTTTGGACCCAAAAGCTTGCAAAAAAGGATTTTTTTTTTTTTTGCTACTATTTAGTTGGTTTAATAAGAGATACTGCCTTTAGCCCAAAAGTTGTGTCTGCCTTTGCTTTTTAGATCAACATGGCTACAAGTGACATCCCTGAAACATGGAAGATATCACAATTAGCCATCTAGAAATATAAACTTCATTGCTAAACAGGAAATATGCACAATTCAACTCCCTGCTGGACATCTAACACCTTCTGGGAAGAAAACTGCTGGAGCTTTAGCTGCCTAATTTGCATGTTTACAGAGCAACTGTTTCACAAATAAACTTTGAAACCAAAGGGAACCACATCCTCCTTTACTTTCTTTGTGCAAGATCAAGTTTCTTTTCTACATGGAGAACTTTTACAATCTTTGAACTCTCCTTTACCTGACAAAGGTTGCTTAGACCCAAAAGCTTGCTAAGAAACATTTTTTGTGGCTACTTTTATTTGGTCTAATAAAATATATCGTCTTTAGCCCAAGAGTTTTGTCTAACGCACATGCACATGTGCACGTACACAAGAGGAGGCGGTAGTATGGGATAACCCTGGGCAGATGCATGCACTTAATCTTTCAGAGAGCCATATGGCAAACCGTGATCGGGTGGGTCCACTTGCTTTCTTTTCATCATGTTGTAATCACTGGATCCTTTGCTTCATCTTCTCTCCCTCTCGCCTGCTACATCTTGATGTTACACAGTCCTTTAGGACTATGGATGGTGCCCAAAGTGATGTTTGCACTGATGAGGGATGGTCTTCTGCAGGGCTCTACCACCCCTACACCCTGCCCCTTTCCTCTCAGGTGATAAGCCATCCTTCTACGCTGACCATCAGTGGGAGCCACTGGGTCTCGGCTTCTCCCTGGCCCAATTCAGTGGCTGATACCGAGAAGGGTTGGTGGCCAACACGTCTAGATGGGTCACTTTCTCGAACGTTTCAGTCTTCCTTCTCACAGGGATTGGAGGGTCCTGGGCGATGAGATGTCTACTTGCAAGCCTCCGCAGTTCTTGATCAGGCAACTCACCAGGTCCCAGGTGTACTCATTAAAACCTAATTAACTCAGGTGCTCAGAGAAGTTAACTTTCCCCTGCTAGCTCTCCCTTGCCTGGGAGTACTGAATTATAAATAAAAGGAAAAACAGACGCTTGCCCCCTTGTTTGTGTTGCTTGCTCAGGACAGAAAACCCCAGAACCCAGGTCTGGAGGTCTAGCTCAGCTCCCTGTAGCTGGTTCAAACCCCGTGACCATTTATTCAGTTTCTTCATGCAAATCTGTCCTTAGCTATTGTGCTACCTATTTCCCACGTGGCTAACTCCACCTCTGGCATTCATTCATGTCCTGCCTTGAGAAGGGGCTGGAGGAGATGTCCTCTTGAGGTTTCTTCCAGCCTTACTTTCCTATGATCCCATGATTTGCAATAGCTAGATCTTCATAATTTCCTAGTAGCTCGGGTCAGGAGAGACCTGAACAGATCGTCTAGCCTGACCCCCTGCCACAGGCAGCAATGGATGCCGGGTTCACAAGACCCCAGACAGGTGAGCGTCCAACCTCCTCTTGACTTTGCCCAAGGTAGGGGCGAGGACCGCTTCCCTGGGAAGTTGGTTCCAGATCTCTCTTCCTCCTAAGAGAACAACTGCTGAGATGGGATATCAGTCACTCAAAGACCTTTTAAAAACCTTTCCCCGAGTTAAACTTTAAAAATAAAACAAGAAGAGGAAAAAAGAGATTATCTCCTCCACCATTCACCATTCCTACCTCATGCTGCTAATGAGCATAACTAAGGCAAGCGGACAGACTAACACCGGGAGGTGGAGAACATCCACCAGCATGAACAGAGCTGTGACATTTCCCAGGGCTCTGGTGGGGCACGGTTAAAAGTTCCTACACCCACATGGTGGAGAAATAAGCATTAGCCATTCCTTCCTTGTATAGTCTATAGACTTGGGACTGTTCAGCCTGGAGAAGAGGAGACTCCGAGGTGACTTGGTGGCTGCCTATAAGTATATCAGGGGTGTACATCAGGGCCTGGGGGAGCATCTATTCACCCAGGACAAGAAACAATGGGAACAGAAGCAGGTTGAGTCCGAGAGGGCCAGAGCCCGACCCTGAGAGACAGGCAACAAAGGCAGTCTGAGGAGGCCAGAGCCTGAGTCCAGAGTGCAGGGACCAAGAGGGCTGGAGCCTGAGACCAGAGGGGCAACCTAGGTGGCTGGAGAATGACAAAAAGCTGATCCTGAAAGACCAGGCTGGAGCTGGTGGACCTAGTCTACAACCAGAGTAACTTGCAGACAAGGTCCAAGAAGGCTGAAGCCTATACGTGATGGTAAACAGCAACAGAGCGACACCCATGAAGCCTGGGCATGGCTGCGGGGAGGCTGGAGGCCATGATTAAGGGCCCCAATAGAGACCCAAGTGGTGACCACTGCCTTGGAGTAGCGCCAACCAGGCACCCACAGGCCCGCCCGAGCTTGAGGGACACCCGTGGAGGACTTCTAAGTTTTAAGAGGACCTACAAACTCCTAAGGGGTTGCTCCTTAGGTTGGGGATGGTGGGGAAAGAGCTTGCTTCGCTCTCTTTTGCCCCTGTCCAATAAGGGACCCAGGCTGCTTGGGCTTAAAAGCAGCCCAATTCCTGGACAAAGTCTGACAGGTCACACGTAGCGAACCTGCCTTGTAAACGTAGCATGCATAAATACGAAGTGGACTATTGTCATCGCTTCGCTTTTATCATATTTGTCCTGCCCCCCCCCAAACCAGTCTGTGCTGCAAGCCACCCACGGGTTTTTTTCCCTTTTCTTCTAAAGCAGCTTCTGGGAAATGGTAAACGATTTGGAAATCCGCTAACCAATGTGCCCAGGGATCGTGCTGCACAGTAGCGTGGGGGGCAAAAGCTTGCTAATAACTCGAGTTACTGCACGTTTAGTTAATATTTTATTAAGCACATACTACACTAAATGTGCAATATCCAAGGCACATTTATGAATGTGTTTGACCCAGAGGTGGGGTGAGCCCCATCGCCATCCTGCCCCACTCCAGCTGGAGGCTGAGGGGCACCTGCTCCCTGCCTGGCCCCGGAGGTGCTCCTTGCTAGCAGGGAGCGAGCACTGGTAGCAGTGTGCGTGTGCGTGTGCATGTGCATGTGCATGTGCAGCGTCCATCCTCCCAATCCTGTCCAAACCCAAAACCCAGCATACCTGTTGCATGCAGCTGGAGCCCGAGAGATGGTGGGGGAAAACCAGGGAGAGTCCCATGTAACAGGGCCCTGCCCTGTTCCTCGGGGCCCGGGGGAGTCCGAACAGCCCCACACCCCAGAAGCACCTCTGCACGCCCACACCAGGCCTGGGACAACTCACTGAAGGCTGGGTAACCAGACCCCGGGATGTAGCAAGTCCGTCAGCGAGGGAGTTGACACAGGTATAGGGAGTGAGAGAGGGCTAGCCTCGTGAGCCCAGCGGGGGAAGGATAAAAGGCATTGAAAGCAGCCTCCAGGGGCTGCACCTGGCCAAGGAGCAGGATGCCTGGAGTTACCTGGGGTTAAGCAGCCACCTGGAGAGCCCAGAGCCGGGCTTGTCTCTGCTTGCTTGCTTGCTTGCTTGCTTGCTCATTTGTTTGATTGCACGAGCCCGCAGGCTCTGCAACGCCTCTGAAAGATCAGAGGCAACCAGAAGGTGAAGCCTGGAAGCCCGATACAGGCTAGCTTACTTGTTTAACTTCTTTTGCATCGCTAACAAACCTGGGGTGGCCTCCAGGTACTACCTACTAGCCCAGCTGCAGCAGAGGCAAAGCACCCGAGCCGCGGGTCCTTGGCCAAAGCCAGCAGCAAAAAGTAAAGCTGGTCAGCTCAACTAGCTTGACCGAACATACCCCGCTGGGCTCTGCCCATAGCAGCCTACCTATGCACTGCTATGGTCAACCCATGAAGATACTCCTGGCTGGAGTGGGGCAGGGGCAGCTGCGATGCTTCTCCCCCCGCAGGTCGGCTGGAGACGGAGACAGCAGTAGGAGTCCCCTCTGCCTCCTTTGCTTCCTGCTTGGTCCCCCCAGGTGCCCCCCACCAGACCAGAGCTGCAGCTGTCCTCAGTCTCCACAGGAGACGTAGACATTTCTCCATTCCCTTTTCCAGTTACTTCTACCATCCACACATTCGTCTTTGGAAGGTGAAGGTGCACTACTACTCAAGCGAAAACATGAGAGCAGCAGGCCAAGTCCCATTTTGCCTTTACATGCTTAAAAGCCAGGTACAGAGCTGCAACATACACCTGCATAGCTGCATTATCAGAGGGGAGAAGAAGCTACCCTTATTCTTGCCTATTCACTCTACATATGGGGCATATCTACACAACCATAAGTACGACTAAATTTAAATGCCCATTGAACCAATGCTCATTAAGTTATTCTGGCAGGTGACTACACGTGCGATGTTCTCCTGGCCTAGAGCCAGGTTGTCTGCTCTCTAGGAAAGTGTACCATCCATCAGTCTACTGGACCTACAGGTGAGAGAACCCGATGCCCTTTTACTTCAGACAACTGCAAGCATACCTGGGGGCCCCTATTCTACTAAAACACTATTTGAATCCAAAACACATGCAAGCCACAAAAGTGACACTTAAATTAATACACATGCCAACTGGTCATGTAGAAGTGCAATAAGATTTCATCATTAATGTGCAGTAAAATCCTACCATGTTTCTGGCTGTGTAAGCCGAGGCTTTGCTGGTAGCTACAAGAGATATTTAATGAGGGAAGCAGAACTTTGCCTTGAGTAAGCTGCTGTATTTCATGCATGTTAGCTCACTTTCTCTTTCACTAGGAGTTTGTACTGCAAAGGGCATAATTGTATTTGCTTTTTGTTTTGCTCTTCTCCTACTTGACTTATTGGTAAAAAAATTTATCTTTTTTTCCATTTTACTAACTTCATTAGGCAAGTAGCGTTTGGGTGTTTTTTTGTCTGTCCCCTGCCCCCCCTGCAACTAAGAGTGGATATTTTTTTAAGAAAGGGATTAAGCCAGCAAGTTCCTGACTAGCATAATAAAATTAATTTATCAGAACTCTTCACTGAGGTTAAGAGCAAAATCCAACATTACCACGAAGATTAAGAAGCCAACCATAGCTCCAATTAGTCAATGGATTCTGACCTCTTAGGGAAAGATATCAGAAACCATTGTTAAAAGCTTTCAAGAAGTGCTTTGCAACCAGTGCCATGCATGTGAGACTTACCCTTCCTAAATTGCAGGATCTAAAAAAGGTGCAGCACTCACCAAGTCCTGGACAGAACCTAGAATAGATCAAGTGGGAGTATCTACACGTTCATTAATGTGCTGTAGTTAGTGCGCATTAAGTGTAGTACTCAGATAACCAAGTACTCCCTCAACGCTCAGTAACTTGTGCTCCTGTGCAGAAGCACCGACATACGGGTTATTAGTGACACCTACTGTGTTAGTGAACAGGCAAGTATGTTATTAGGCTAGTAATAACACAGTAGCCAAATAACACTGCACAGTAGCATATTAGCATGGGTTTTCCCCGACTTTCTACGGCACAGTAAGCATCTCATGTAGATGCATCCAGTTAAGATAACGTTTGAATTGAATTGAAGTTAGTGTTAGTTTATGATGCGCTGGTATTCAGGGATCCTGGTTTTCACTGTTTAAAAAAAGCCAATTCCTCAATTAACACCCATCCCCCCCCCATCTGGGTTTTTCCACAATTCAAATGAAACACCAGTATATACATAGGTTTAAGTTGAATACAACCTTTTATTGATACATTTACAATTTTAAATCCATTTGGAAGTCTGCCAGTGCCTCAATCACTGTAGTTGAATATAAATACTTGTAAGTTGTGTTGTTTTCATCATGGAAAACCTGCTCTCTCCTGCCCCCTTTGCTCACCAGGATGCGGGTCCAGCTGTGTCTGTCCGCGCCGCTGCTTCGTGGCAGTGAGGAGCCCTGACAGGCCCATGTCCTGTGTGGTGACACAGTAGGGGATGCTACTATGCAGACACCCACCGCACTGTGCCAGGCCCCAAACCTTGCTTCTAGGGTCTCCCTCAGGAAGCCTACAGCTGGCTGTCCTGCTTTCTGGCCTAGGGTGATGGTGCCACCACCAGGGCACTCGCTTAAATTCACTGAACTTGGCATTAACCAGTTGAATCAGAGGGATGAAATGATTGGATGTGTTAATGAAAGGTGATAAGGAAGACCACGGACCATGCCTAGAGTAAGACACCAGAAAATTAAGGTGTGCTCGTGATGAGTCTGTTGAATAAAGGAATATAGCGACTGGCTGACTAGAAAGAGGATAGACCAATTGTCCATATTTTATCTGAAACTCAAGGAGTCAAAGGAGCAAAGTTCAAGAAAAGCATGAAAGGGGGCAGTAACAAGGTTAAGGGTTGTCGTGGTCATTAAGGTTATAATAAATCCAGCTTTCAACTCCTGTCTGGACCATCTCAACCAATGACACACCCTCCGCTTCAAGAACAGAGATGTTCCTTGTCTTCCCAGAAAAGACCATCTGGGATTGGGCGAAATCATTGTACCAAGTGTTTTTCTCTCCAAATATAGAAACTGCTAAGATAATACTCATCGTACTAGGGAAGTTAGACTTTAATTTTAGGACACCGAGTTATCCGTGCTCATATTTCACATTTCATTTAAGAGGTAATTGTGCTTGAACAGTCCCCAAGAACTGTGTGGGGAACAGTGGTGCTACCACACTGAGCTTTTTTTTTTTTTTTTTTTTTTTTTTTTTTTTTTAAAGCTCCCAGGTGGCTTAGAGGATAAAGTCTTGGAACCAGGCTCCAGCATCCTAGTACGCTGACTCTGATGACTGTCCATCTGGCCAAGATGCTACCTTCACTTCTGAGGACATCTCTTAGATGTCATTAGTTTGGAGGTGGGATGCTGAGGCCCACAACCCCCTCCAGTGGGGCACATGAGATGGGCAGTGGGCACACCAGCAGCCCATAGTAGCCGTGGGGACCCTCTCCAGGGGATGAGGATGGGGACACTCAAGTCTTTGCTTTTTTCTTTTGCATCCCAGCCATCTGCAGAGCTCCAACAGACAGCTGACACCAAGGATTTTTCACCTGCTTAACCTGCTTCTCTAAATGGCAGTAATTCCTGTACTTCTTACAACCTTCAATTCAGATACCACCTCTGTTTCCACACTTTAAAGTCCACTTGCCTTAAGTTGCCCAATATCTACCTTAAGATCTGTGGTCACCAACTGAACAACCCCTACATTTCCCCCTCTAACCCTCAAGGACAGCTACAGCCAAGAATCAGTGGTAGGAGCAGAGATCCTAAACTCCCTCTCTAGGTTTCCCAGATAATCTACAGTCAAGAGACGGCCATCAACCTGTTCCCAACTCATTCCTTCTTTCTTCTAAACAAAAAGACCTGTGAATCTCCTAATCTGCAAGATCTAACATCTCCTGTAAGCTCAGGGAATTCTACAGGCCCAAGGGTTTACACACCCCAAGTTTGGGGAAGTGGGACTCCCCAAGTAGGGGGAAAACCAACCCGGGATTTTCTGGGGGGTCTCATGCCACTGGGAGCCCCCCCCAGCCACCCACTCCTGGCAGGATGCAGTTTCAGGTCATTCCCCAGGACTACAAGCCCCCAAACCATTCGCTACAGCTCCTGCACTTACCTCCAGGAAGTTACAGAGCCTTGCAGCCAGAAAATATTACTGCCTGGCTTGCCAGCAGCAAACTGATCTGTTTATATAGGCGGTCAGGGCTCTAAAATGGCCGCTGCAATCAAGCACCTGCTGGCTGCTTGGCTCCGCTCTTAAAGTGGCAGGCACCCACAATGCCCCGCAACACACCTTCCCCCTTAAAATGGCACCTGGGGGAGGTTTCCCCTGCTGCTCCTCCAAAGCAAGCTCCCCTTAGAGCCTGTGCGAGCCCTCAAGTGGTGAGCACCCCCGAAGGTGCTCCGCCACACACCTCCCCCTTAAAAATGACATTCGTGGGGGCGGGGTTTCACTTGGCTGCCTTCTCTGATGTTTTCGTCCCAGCCTACTGCAGCCTCTGCCATGTGGCAAGCACCCCAAAGGTGCTCCGCCATACAGAGGAACAATAAACAAGAGCGTCCTCTGCATCCCCTTTCTGCATTCTCTCTTTATAAATAAAACAGAAAGCAGCAAGATGCCTTTTTATATATCCATGGTGCATCCACAACTTGGATACAGTGCCCAGTTCTGGTCCCCACACCTCAGAAAGGACATTAAGAAACTATAGGAGGCCTAGAGAAGGACAACAAGTACGATTAGCAGTGTGGGGTGGGGAGGGGCAAGCTTTCATATGAGGAGAGAATAAATAGTCTAGGCCTGTTCAGTTGAGAAAATACATACACACTTGAAGAAGGGGGGTTGGTTGGAGAGTTTACAAAAGACTGACCAGGGACAACTGCTTGCCTGAAGCAGGATCACTGCTATCCAAATGACTGCAGGAACATCATTATCTAAGCTCTACATAGGACTGCCCTCAACCTTACACAACACAAACCTAGCATCCTAACTTGCCGCAGGTGTAGCAGGGAACCACAGAAGTTTTCCTTCTCTATGAAATGTTGCCAATATACATTCACGAGGCCCTGGGTAGAAGGCCACTCACCCCACTACAGAGGAAAGCAACCCTCCTTCCCCCATCTGGACCAATCAGACCGCAGGGTAAAATTATTTTCTGATCCCAAATCTGGTGATCCGTCTGCCCCTGAGTGGAAGGGAAGACCCTCTAGCCAGGAATCTCTGGCTATTACTGCAGCAGGAGCATTGGCACACCCCAGTAAAAGTCCCCAGCCTGGCTCTGGGCAACATCCAGTCCCGCTGGGGACGCTTAAAAACACATATACCAGAAAAGAAGGGGCGGTGAGGGGGGAGCAACCAGCAAAGACCAGGTGCATGGGAAATGCCCATGGTAGAGCCCAGGCATAGCTACATCTATATCGTCTCCACCCAGTGACTGTCCAACCTCTTCTTGAACACCTCCAGTCATGGAGAGTCTGCAGCTGCCCAGCGCAGCTGTTCCTCTGTCGCCCTGCTCTGACAGCAAAGATTCTCCGCATATTTGCTCTAAATGTATGTTCTTGACACTTTTTGCCATTGGTCTCCATCCTGCTTTCTGCAGCTAGAGACAACAGGTGTGTTGCTTCTTTGAGGCGGCCTTTCAATTATTTGAAGGTGCCTATCCCGTCCGCTCCGAAGTGAAGAAAAAGAAATACAACACGTAACAGCAACAGAAATGTAAAAAAACAAACCGGTGATTCGTTGACTCCTCTCCCATTCCTCACTGGCTTTGGGGCTCATCCCCAGAGAGTTCTGCTTGTGGAAGTTTTCTGTGAGGAGGAAGGAAAAGAGGAAAAGAAGAGCGGGGCTTGGTGCACAGCTGAAAACACAGACTTTGGTAACCCTTCCCTCCCCCCTGCCTCCAACACACACCATCTCACTTGTACACACGCTCACACACGCACGGGGTCAGTGGGACATATTACGCTAATAAAACCTGGGATGCTGCACACACCGGCTGCCGAGTCTGGCAGGCAGGGTCCTTGACTCGCGGATCTGGAATGGAAAGTGATGCAAGTTCAGGTTCCAATACAGAAGGAAGTCATAAGTAACCACCTACAAGTAGATACGGATAAGTCAGCACTCCCTCCCTCCAAAGTTTCAAAGTCGTTGCAGAAAAATTACTGTCCCGTTGATACTGTTGTAGCTGTTGGGAGCCGTGGCCATTGCACTGGCCAAGGGGTCACAGCAGGTGGAGGGTACCGGGAGAGGCAGGGCTGGAGGACAGGAGGGTACACGGGCGGTGAGGTGGAACACAGACAATAGGTGGGGGGCACAATTCAGAGCCGGGAGAAAATGATACTTCTTTGCCCCATCCTTTCTTAAAGTAAGACATTTTGTAAGTAAATAGGAGGGAGGGGTGAGGAGGTTGAAAGAGGACGCACAGCGCTACCTGCTGGCTAAAGGCCGGGACACAGTGGCCCCGCATGGCAAAGGGGGTTAAATACCAGGCTTCGGGGACCAAATCCACACTTGGAGCGGTGTAACATGAAAGCGATGCAAGATAACACATCTCTGAGCAGTGTTAGCCTAGGGCGCTAAATGGACTTTAAAGTGTGGGAAATCCCGGGTTGTGCAAACACAAATGCAGCTGCATCGACACAAATGGGAACGTGTGTCTTCTACACATGCCCAACATGCTTGCCTCACTGCAAACACAAACACAGTGTGCTTACCTGACTACACTCACACACAGAGCATGCTTGCCTCACTACACAAACACACTGAGTTCTTGCCTCACCACACACACACTCTCACGGTGTGCTTGCCTCACTACACACACACACACACAGAGTGTGTGCTTGTCTAACTAAACACACATGTGCACACACACATGGTGTGATGGCTCACCACATATACACACTCGCAGGGTACTTGCCTCACTACACACACGCACATGCACACACACACAGTGCGCGTGCCACATTACACACACACTCACAGTGTGCTTCCTTCACCACACACACACACACACTGTGTGCGTGCCTCACTAAATGCACACACAGACATCTTCCCTCACCCCCCCCCCACACACACCGAGTGCCTGCCTCACCACTCACACACACTCAGTGTGCTTGCCTCACTACACAAACATTCTTACACTCTCACCTACACAAACACTCTCACATACTCTCACTTTCACATACTTTCACTACACACTCCTTCCTGTGTGCTTGCCTCACAACACATGCACGCTGTGCTTGCTTCACTACACAAATGCATCTTGTTACTTCCTTACTACAAACACAATGCACTTGCTACACACACACACACACACACACACACACACACACACACACACACACACACACACAGTGTGGTTGAACCACTATGCACATGCACACTCTGCTTCCCTCAAACCCCCCACACACAGTGTGCTTGACTCACCCCCCCCACACAGCGTGCTGTCCTCACTACACACACACACTGTGTGCTTCCTTCACCACACACACACATACTGTGTGCCTGCCTCACTAAATGCACACACACGGACATCTTGCCTCACCACACACACACTCACTGTGCGCTTGCCTCACCCCCCCGCCCCAAGTGCTTGCCTCACTATACACACACACAAAGTGTGCTTAGTTCAGGACACACACAAACCCCCACACCGTGTGCTTACCTCACCCCCCCGCACACACACACACAATGTGTGCTTCCCTCACTAAGCACACATGCACACAGTGTGCATGGTTTACCGTATTCAGTGGACCTGGATGCAGCTCACCCTCTTTTTGGGCTGGTCCCATCAGGTGTGGAGCAGTGTCACACCCTGCGGGAGGCAAGGGAAGCTGAGGGGCTCAGCATGTGCACGCCTCAGGCCTCTTCTACGTATCTGCTGCTGGAACCCGGGTTACCTCGTACAACTAGCGTGACTATGTTTGCACTACCCTGCAATCTGCAAGGGAGAAATATCAACGGGAAAGAAAGATCATCGAAAGGTTGAGCTTGCACCTGCTACACTTGTCCTATGGACGAGCTGACATGGGGAATCTGGCAGCGGGACGAGATTAAAAGGGGACTGTGGAAGTGCGAGGCAGGGGAGAAAAAGGGAGAACGAAAGCAAAACAAGAGAGGCAGCGATGCAGAAGGAAAATCAAGCTGCAGAGGAGAAAAGAGTGAGCTGGAAAAGTGACTGGGGCAGGGTACTATGATTTCCCGGGCTGGTATGGAGGTGCTGAGAAGGGAAAAGGATGGAACGGGTCTTCCCAGGGAGCCATGCAGAGAAAAGCTGGTCCTCGGTCCTCTGGCGGGGTGTATTGAGCGCCGGAGGGGAGAGCTCATCCAGACCTGCGAACGGAAAGGAAGAGAAGGAGAGGAAAAGTGAGGGAAGAGCCAGGCTCCTGCCAAGGGGTGAGACCCACCCTGGGGAATGAGGTGGAAGTTGGGTGCGTATGCCCAGTTCCTTTCTCCCGCTTCCCGGCTCCTTTTTCAAAGCTAATCTAGACCCAATAAAAGCTTGTTATTAATGAACTACACATCCTAAAGAGAGAGAATTTCACTAGCTATGCATATGTACTCATTAATAATTATAAAAATAGCCCGCATCATGTACAGAGTCCTAAACGAAGGCCAGATTAGGATAGGATTATGGGGCCACATACTTCTCGGACCACCCCAGACTTCATCTTGATGCAGCTGGCGGGCTGTCCCAAAGAACCCTGACCACAGTCCTGCCCGGCCCAAAGCATGGTTTCCTGTGCCAGGAAAATTTGGGGAGGTCTAGATTAGCTTTGAAAAAGGAACTAGCAGCCAGAAAGATGGAACTGGGAATAAGCAACCAACCTCAGCCACCTGGCCAAAAGCCAGTTCCTTGTTTGGGTCCATACAGTTATCACAGTGGCTAGGGTGCTGATAATAGGCAGCCTGGCAGGGCCGAACTCCTGGCAGGGTCAGAGATGTCCAGGAGAGTCCCTCAGTGCCACAGAGGCACGGCGTGGGGTGGCCCAAGAAGGCTTGCTAGCTATACTCCCAGCCCAAATTTCAGTTCCTGGAGGTATAAATGTCAGGTCTGTCTGTTCCCTTGGGTATGGACAGGTATGTTGCAGATGCATACAAGCCCATACTTTCCAAAATTTGCTGAAACCCTCCCAAATAGCATGGCCCTCATGGAAGAACGAACTTGGAGCGCTGGCATTTCATTTTCGGTTGCATCGATGCTGGGACAGTGCCAGGCAGGGACAGAGAGTGGGAGGTACAGCATGGCTGCTGCTCATGCAGCCACCACATCCCAGGCTGGGTCCTAAGGCACTGCTGGGATCCCTTTCCCCGCCAACCCCAAAGCCAGACTTGCCCCCCACCGCACCACTGCTACCTCTGTTGAACCTGAGCGTGATCCTGTTCCACCCTGCTGAATGAAGTGTGTCCTACCAAAGGTGAGTGGGTGGGTCCTTTGCCTTCTTGCAGCTTTTTTTGTGACATTATCTAAAGGCTGAATCGGTGCGTGTCATGGAAGCAGACACATGACTGGACTTTCTGGGAATCTTTCAAGAAGTTTTAGCACTAAAACCAGCACTTTTGGGTGGGAAAGCATCACTTTTCCAATGATATAATTCCAGGAAACTTAAAAAAATATCGAAAATATGTTGATCCTGGATTTTCTGTCTCCTCTGTTGCTTTTTCTCCCCCATAACACAGCAAGATGGTCCCTCTGGTCTACCCCAGATCTCGTTAGTATATAGGTTTGCAAAGCCCCAGTGAGAATGTGCGGGTCCCTCACGACTCTTTCCTGCACCAGTTGCAACCTCTCGGGGCAGCTGTTGAGTTACTTCTTGTTGATCCTTCCTGTAGATTTGGGGGTCTGAGCATTTATTAGAGGGTTTATTCTTATTTCCAAGTATTTAATATTGCTACCAAATAAAGAATAATGCAATACCTTTCTCAGACTGATGTTTCTGTAGAGACAGAGCAATGCATCCTGATTCTTCTGCCTGGACGTGTGGACAGCTGTTTCCTATTACAACATTTCTTCAGCTCTTGCAACTCTTAGTGCCGAGGACTACAGGATGACAGATCCACAGGTGAGAAAACTGAAGCTGGAGAGTCCGCAGGAGGTCCTGCAGATAGAAGCAGCTCTGGGGAGTTTTCCTTGATCACTGGTGCAAGGAGACTGGGATTCACCTCCCCTTCTGGCAGGTTGACTCTGGATTTCCCTCCGGGCATCGGGAACACAGCTCATTCCTAGCACACGTCCAGCTCATGTCCCTGCCCTGGCACTGGCTGGGAGGCAGGCGCCTGCTGGACTTAGGTGCAGACCCTCCATGCTGCTTGGGGGCCATGTGGTGGGCTGAGCCGACGGGACCCTCACCCAGGCTCTCTCCTGCTGGCTGGCGGTCACAGAGAGGCTGTCTCCTGAGACCCCCAGTCATGAAATACTCTTGAAGCACCCCTTGCAGAGGCAGGGAGCACTGGACCCACAGATCCTGAGATGAGCACATCTCATCCCAGTGTCCCAGGTGATTCCTATTTGGCAGCAAGCTCCTGCTACCTCTCAGGCCTTCCCTGCAGCCTTGCCTTGCAAGCAGCCTCTCTTGCTGCTGAAGCTGTCTCTTGTGGCTCGTCAGGCCTCTCAGCTCTTCCCTGCACCCCCAGCTCCCACCCAGGCTCCCCTCACCCCTCCACTGCAGCCTGCACCTTGCTCACAGCCACGGTCGCTCTCTCTGCTGTGGGCACCCGCCCCGCTCCTCGTGCGCTTGGCCCGGCTCAGGTATCAGGAGCCCTCTCCCCTCTGATCTTCCTGGGGACGGCCTCAGCGGCTCCAGATTTACCGACCCTCTCTCAGGAGGCTGTGCTCAGGGTCCCTGCACCTGCTGTGAAGGCATGGAGGGCACTTGGGTACCTAGGGAGCCTGCTGAACCCCAGGACCAGGAGGAGGATGCCCAAGTTCCACGGCGCCTATGGACCTCTCTGTCCTGGTGGTTGCCAGGGGCGAGCTGTTTGCATTTCTGGACTGCGAGGGGTCTGCCACCAAGGTACAGCTCATCTTGGACCACTGGAGAGGTTTTAACAGTGTCCTCATCACTGGGAGGGTGTTGGCAAGGGAAGGCAAGGGGACAGGAGCCGCAATGCCCAGATCTATAGCAGGCCCACAATTTCATAGATGCCCTCTATATTTCTGGGAGGGCCCCACGCCGGGCATTGGGGTATGCGAGGCCCATGCCGAACTGTCTACTCCACCCCGCAGCCACGAGGTCATTTAAGATCGTGACCCTCGGTGGCCATGCCTGCAGGAAGGGTCTCTGGAGATGCCGGGTGCTCTCCTTCCTGTAGGAGGCGGTGGACCCTGGGGTACTCTTTCGGGAGACCCGGACAACTCTGGCTCATCAGCCAAAGCAGTGGCAGGAGTGGGGAGTCAGGGTCATTTTTAGTCACCTCTTGCGGGCTGGCCACCCTGTTATCCCAGGTCTGCAGCCAGAGGCTCTCCAGGAAGTTGAGGTGGTGCCAGGCCACCCGCTGCACCTCTGGGTCCAAGCGTAGGGACTGGTCCTGAACCTTTTGAACGTGTACACCATGCAAAGGACCCGGAACCGGCAGAATTTCCCACCGGGCGGCCACGTACATCACCACCCTCAACCCTTGTGAGGGCCTGGTCCTCGACGGGGCCTTCTGCTTCCCCCTGGATGCCCTAGACCAGTCAGGCAGGGAGTGGAACCAGGCTGCGGTGGGCGTCCTCGGGGGGATCCTGGCTGAATACTGCCTGGTGGATGTCTGGCACGCCTGTCACGCTGCCTTCACCTACATGAGGGTGGGACAGAGTCACTGCTGGTTGGGCTGAACTTATATATCATTGCCACACTTTTCCTATGCCGTCCCACTTCAGCCATCTCCAGCTTGTCTGTGCCAAGGCCCTACTGTGGCCTGGGTATCTGGGGTTGGCCAACTGGCACTTGAATGCTAGTCTGCCTGAGTACACGGGCTTCCAGGGAGGCCTTTCAGGAATTCTGGCTGGCCTGGTGTGATCAAAGGGCAGCTTTCCCCTCGCCGTGGAGATAGTGGAACATGGGGAAGTTGTGCATCCAGCTTTTTCTTCTGCAGCTGCACTTAGGGGCACACCTGGCCAAGGGAAACAGTCAAATGGGAAGTGCTGGAGCTGGAGAGGTGCTTGGCCATCGACCCAACCAGCCCATCTCTCTGCAGAGAGTGTCAAGAGAGGTGGGAAGAGCTGCACGCTCTGGATAACCGCTGTGATCCATGCTAGGGGCTGTGATCCATCCCGATCAGATGTACAAGGTGCCCAGGCGTTTCATCTCTGACAACCTGTACCTGGTTCTAAACATACTGGATGTGGTGCACCAGGAAGGCCGGTCTTTCACCCTCCTGTCCCTGGACCAAGAGAAGGTGCTTGCCAGGGTGAACCATGGCTACCTCACAGGTACACCGCAGGCCTTTGGCTTTGGCCGCGGTTCGTGTGGGTTCTCCAGGTTCAATACGCCTCTGCAGAGCGTTTGGTCAAGCTCAACCGGGTCCTGACAGAGCCTGTCCTGTTTAGGTGAGGGGCGCATCAAGGCAGCCTGCTCTCAGGTCAGCTGTATGCCTTGGCCCTGGAGACCTTCCTCATCCTCTTGCAGAGGTGGGTGGCGGAGTTCATGCTCCAGCAGGCAGGTGTGTGGGTGGCTATGTATGCTGAAAACATATGCCTCGCGTTCCAGGACCCGGGCAAGCTGGCCAAGCATTATACTCAGTAGCCTCTTCTTCCTGGGTCACCTGGGCCAAGAGCTTCAGCCACATGGTGGGGGATGTGAGGCAGGCGGGCCAACTCCTCCCCATGCTCCACGGGATCCTCTGGAACGCGAGCTTGCTGCTCTACCTGGGGGTCTACCTGTCCCCCCCGGACCACTCCTCGCCAGAGAACTGGCACCAGCTGAAAGGCGGTGGAGCAGCTCTGGGCATGGGCACCTGTGGGGGTGTCCACCGGCTCCGTGGATGCCTCTGAGGTCCGGTGAACGCGGCCCATGGGGCTCCGCTCGGTGTCCCACTCAGGCACTCTTATTTTCACATTTCCTATCCTGGTTTTGCTTTAGTTGTCCCAAGAATTGAGTTGCACCACTCATTCATTCGCCCCGCAAGGGGCTCCTACGTAGCCAGGTGTGCCTTAAGGCCCTCTCTAATTGGGCGTACAAATAGAGAGGAGCTTCTGCGCCAGGCCAGTTGGTACCCTGCGCTAGCTGGGCTGCTGAAGCAGCCCTAGCTTAGAGTGGCTCCTACATCCTCTACCCACTGCAGCAATCTGGCAGTGGGGGCTGCTGCCTGGCTAGGACCCACTGCCACCTGGCACAGCATGAGGCCCCATGGCTGGGCCCCTGCCAGACCCACGTTTTGGGGGGCATTTTTGATACCCGGATTTCCACGAGAAACAGGTTTTGTTCCTACCATGCCTCAAACTGGTTTGCGATGCCACAAAAGGCACATGCCCGCCTGCCTGGACAGGCCCAAAGAGTACAATGATTCCATCAGGGTTCATTCCCCTCACAGTACTTCCCACCAGTTCTTATTTCCTCAGCTTGTTGATCAGGTATATCACATCCACTGCTCTGCCCTCAGCCAGGGGTCCTGTCACTGCATCCCAGAGAGAAATGAGATTGGTCAGCCACGCTGACTGTTCCTGATCACCCACTCTCCTCCAGCTGCTTTGCAATGGTTTCCTGGAGCACCTGCTCCGCGATCACGCTGGGCAGTGAGGTGAGGCTGTGTGGGCTGCAGCCCCCTGCATCTCCCTTCTTCCCTTTCGTAAATCTTTGCCCTTTTGCCATCACGTGTCACCTCACCCAACCTCCATGCGTTCTCAAAGACGGTGGCCCGTGGCTCTGAACTTACCTCAGCCAATATCTTCAGTGTCCTCCAGTGCATCCCATCTGCCCCCGCCGACTTGAAACCATCTAGCTTCTCTAAGTGATCTCTAACCCGATCTTCCACCCTCCTGGCTCTTTGTCTCCTTCCGTCTCTCTGCTACCAGTTGCACAGATGACCTTGTAGCTGCTCTTTTTTTGTGAAAACTGGTTAAAAAAAAAGCGTTTGAAATCTCTGTCTTCTCTTCCTTTTCTGTAACTAGATTGTCTTCCATGTTCCATAAGGGACCTCTGGTTTCTCCCACCTTCCTTGTAGTTTTGACATACCAACACAATCCCTTTGCATTGCCTTATGTCCCTTGCTCCTGAACCCTTAACACAGGCCCTGCAAAACCCAGCCAGCTCTCCCGGTTGCCCTTCCCCTCAGACTTGGCTGCCAGAGGATCCTGCCCACCACGTCTCAGAGTCTGGTAAAGTTGGCTTTTCTGAGTCCTTATTCTGCTGGTCTCCTTCCTTCCTTGCTCCCCCTCCCTCCCTCCCTCCTTTTAGCATCTTGAACTCAGTCATTTTCTGGTAACTCTCATCCTACTTACCTTCCACCTACACGTTCTCAACCAATTCCTCCCGGTTTGTCCCTAGAGGTAGGTCAAGACAAGCTCCCCACCTCACTGGCCTCTCTACAGCCTGAATGAACAAGTTTTCCCCAGCACAGTGCAGGAATTGCCTGGGCTGCGTGTGCACTGCTGTCTTTCCCTCCCAGCAGATGCCCCAAGCATTAGTGTCCCCCATCCCTCACCCACACACCCTCCTCTGCGTCTCTCCCTTTGTATAGAAAAGTCCCAGTGGCTCCTTCCTGGACTTCGTCCGCGGCGGTGTTCATCCCATTCTTCCTCTAAGTGAAGTAGAGGAACCTCATCTGAAGATGAACATGGAGTTCCCCCCTTGAAGCAGGAAATTGCAGATTTCCCCTTGCAGGCTCTCAGTGTTCAGGCCTAGAAGGAGGTCCCTGGGGCTCAAGGGAGGGGAGGGAGAGCAACTGAAAGCAGGGAGCACCACATGCATTTGTGTGGACGCACACACGTGGCAAGCAATAGAGCGAGGCAGGGTAGTGGGAGCAGCCCCAGAAGCTGGACATGTAAGTCTATAGGATGGGGGAGGAGGGCACTTAGGAAGGCCAGGAATTGTGAACTGTCCATGGGGTTGTGTGTGTGTGTTTGGGTATGGGATGTGTGCCTTCAAGCGCTTGGTTCGTACTAGCCTCCATTTAGCCATCACTTCACCCCATTCACAGCACACAGACTTACATGGACTCACCTGCTGCTTTTCCAGGAAATGGTTGACACAGTTAGGATGGCTATTTAGCATAAGTAGATGGCTGACTTGGCATAAGCATTCATAAGCAAAGTCTGCTTTATTTCCTAACGATAGCCGGTTGTTTGCATCCTGTTTCTTTTACACCATGAGCTATATATCTTACAGTACTACAATACTGCTAGGAAAATGCTTGCCTAAGTGTCTTGCAATGTTACTTTTAATATACCATTCTGCCCTGTGGTTAGCAGCTTTTGCTAGGTCACAGGTTAGAGCCTTTTCTTCAGCTGCAAATTCAATGCTCCCCAAGGCTTAAATACTGTCACCCTAACAGTAAATACATCAATAAAAGATTGTGTTCAGCTGGTCCTATATGTATGAGATAATGATATAAAAAAAATCAAATGCCAAACTATGTGGGTATTTCAAATGCATTTTACTGTAACGATTGAGGCATTCGGAAGCTGACAAATTACTTTAAAATGGTACACGTAACAAGAAAACCTTTTGTTCAACTGATAGCTATAGCCCTAGTGGCATTTCAGTTTAATTGCTGAAAAAATGCTGAATTTGGAGTTGATCAGAAATTTGAGGATTTTTATCAGAGAATTTGTTTTTTCTAAACAGAGAAAACCGGGATACCTGCTCATCAGTCCTGGTGGACTCCTTGAGATCCTACTCCATGATCTCCAGTGTTACTTTTAACATACCATTCTGCCCTGTGGCTAGCAGCTTTTGCTAGGCTACAGGGTACAGCCTTTTCTTCAGATGGAAATGCAGTGGTCCCCGAGTTTAAACACTGTCGCCCTAACAATAAATATATCAATAAAAGATTGTGTGCAACTGGTACCTATGTTTATTGGTGTTTCATTTCAATTGTGTAAAAAGGGCTGAATTTAGGGGTTTTAATCAGAGATTTAGTAATTTTTATCAGAGAATTTGGCATTTTAAAACAGAAAAGTAGGATCTCTTCTTGTCATGCTGTAGATTTCATTTTCGGTTTTTTGCCCAAGAAATAAATGAACCAACACCACAGACTGCACCCGTAACAGCTAGGAGTGGTGCTAATGCCACACCTGCAGCAGCAAATCCAGTAACGACAAGAGCTGCTGCCCCAACTGCTGCCACCTCGGCTGCACGTGACTTGACAGACTTTTCGTCCTTCTTATTGGGTAAGTGCTTCCGCAAAGGATCAATTTTCTTCTCCACGTGCTGCCACATATCCATATGCATCAAAAGAGGGAAGAGAGAGACAGAGATCTGGCATTAATGGCATACTGAGTGGGGCATGACTAAGCCCTGCTAAGCCACAGCTCCCAAATTGCATTTCCTGTTGTCCCAGACCTGGATCCTCCCAAAACTCTCTTCCCACCCGACCTGACTAACAGTCTGCTGTCTATACCTCTGGCTTTTGCCCCTCATGCCCTATCCTTGGCAAAAGGAAGGACTTGTTGCCATGCATCTTCACCTCATGGAACTCATTGCCACAAGAGACTGTGGCGGCAGGTGGCATAGCCAGGCTTAACAAAGGACTAGAACAATTCACGAAGGATAAATCCATTAATAGCAATTAAATTGAACGGAGGCTGTGCTATGGCAGCTCTTGGAGATACCACACTGGCTCAGCTGGATCACTGGCCTGATCCAATATGATGCTTGGAAGGATCTTATGTTCTTATCTGCAAAGAATAATCATTACCACAGTGCTGGCACTGCTCCTCCAAAACACCCGCTCCCTCTGCCCTCACAGGAACCTGGAGATCCTGCACCCTGTGCTGAAAGCAGGGGCATGAGATATCTCATCTCCCTGGTGCTGGAGCTGGTACAGTTCTGTGCTACTCCCTCTTACCCCACCACCGAAGTCAGGATGCCAGCTCTCTAGACTGCAATCTCCACCCCTCTCTGTTTCTGCAGCCTTCAGGTGGGTGCAGGGGGAGAGAAAAGCTGCAGGTCACCGCAGCTGCTTGTTATGTGCCCTGGCTGGAGAGCATGAAGACAGCGAGTTGGAAGCGCGCAAGGCGGGGGGGGTGGGGGGGGATGACAGGACCTGTACATCTCTCCAGCAGCTGTAACATCACATTTTCAAGCATTGCCAAAGTAGTTACATGTGGAAATGCTTCAAAGGGTGGAAACGTG
>JAGPOW010002581.1:271879-287924 GCA_030014935.1 Caiman crocodilus | reverse complement strand
TGCCCCAGTAAATGGCAGTTCTTATTTGCTGACATTTAGCAGGCATCTTTAATTTTTTTCCTTGTTTTTTGGATTCACGGCTGTGTTTTATCTTGAATCTTTAATTATGGGTTACCCGTCTTTGGTGATCTAGTTTCGGCTATTATGATTTGAGATCTCTTTGGAGGGAATCGAGTTATTTTTTTATTGTTGCCCCAAGCCATGGAGGTTGCAGTCAGTGTAGATTAAAGTAATAACCATAATAATAATAAAAAAAGTCCTGGCATTTCTCCCTGTCTCAGATGTTTGTTACGGTTGCAGAAGAAGTGGGAAAGAGCTTCAATCTGTACCCTGTTCAGGTGAGTTCCCTCCCACCTCGCTCCCTAAGAGCAGAAACTCTGAGCAGTGTCCGTCTACGTGCTCCCCGTGTCCTGGCGTCAGTGGGTCGAGGTGGATGGTGGCCCCCATCTCTGACCTCTTGCCCATGGATTCTGTGCTTGAATGCACCCGCAACCTAGGCCAGTCACCAACCCTGCCCCCAGCAACCCCACTCTCCTCCGGTCTCTGTTGCAGCATCTGGACTTGCTGGTCTGCGACTGGCAACACACTTCCACCTATGGAGTGGAAGCAGGCCAGGATCACGTGAAACGCATCATAAAAGTAACGAGGCCTGCTGGTCCATGCATTGAGACATGCTTTCAGGGGAAACCACTTTTCATGGAAGATTCATCCTCCATCTTGGTGCACAGGAACTGGAGTCCTTTCCAGGCAATGATTTGGTCTTGAAAGTCCTGAAGGCAGCAGAAACCCAGTGTTACCTCCTGCCCCATCCTGGATTTTGCTTTGGAAGAAGCAGTCAGCTAAGAGGCAAGCAGCACGAGACAACTCCTGTCCTCATAATCCACGTTCCCCTCCTTCCACCCGGGAGCAAGCACCCCAACCCCTGATACTGAGAGTGAGACCATGGAGGGGAGCTAAAGGGGTGCGGGGCTCCAAGCTATAAAAGCAGCAAGCAGTTGACCTGCAAGCTGCAAAAGGAAATAGGCTACGATGTGTGGGGCACCAGCTAGCTGACGAGATAACAGCTGCAGTAAAGTACAGTGGGGCTCAAGATGCCAATGATTCTCCCTCTGCCATGTTAAGAGGAGGTACATTTTTAGGAACAGAAGGCATGGAGGCAGGCCAGGGATACAAACAGAGGTCGTGGCAGGATGCAAGGCACTCACGTGCCTCTCAGGTACTAATGGGACCTCCAAAAATCTCCCCTATAACTAAACCCCAAACACCATTTTAAACTATTACATAAATGCTAAGCCCCTGGGCTATAACAAAGAAGAAAAATAATAGAGGCAGCATGTCTGCTTACCCTACCTCCCGGGGTTGCTCTGCCCTGAAGAGCTGATTTCTTTTAGTCTCTGGGGTATTCAGGAGCCCACTCCCCCCCCCCACAGCAAGGGCTGACTAGTCCCTGCATGGCTCAGCCCAAGGCTTATATAGCTCTCTCCCAGTCATAGGACAGCCCCTAGTCAGCTGACCGGCCTGCAGGGACTACCCTTTAACCCCTTCTCTCCTGGCCAGCTGTACTCTAAAGACTCTGTCCTTAAAGCAGCTGCCTCCCTTTCTAGTAACAGGGCTAGGGTTCCCTGTTACAAGCATCCAGAGTGACCGCCGGTCAGACAGCCTAATAGAGACCAGAGGTACCTTGCTTGGGATTAGGAGTGAAGGAATGGGCAGGTCACCCAGTGGTGAGCAGAACAGAGTCAGGCACCTAAGTCCACACTGGTTTTTCTAAGGGCAGCCTCCCAAATGTATCTTAACTTTTACATCAAGGCATGGTAGTCGTGGGCAGGGCAGTAGCTGGATAAGCTGGGTGGTAGAAAAAGCCTAGTGTGGCTTCTAGGGCAGTCGTGCCCCTCAGTACCAAGCCAGGAGCCCTGACTGCTTGTGCTATGAAGCAGCCCTCTTAGTCTTGGCCTTTCATGGATGCCTGGGTCGCTTCTCCCCTTGCAGACACTGCGGAGCATTTCCAGGGCTGCCCGAAGGCTTATGTCACTGCCCTGGTGTCTTCATCTGCAAAATACATCCATGAAGACTGGAAGCGGCAAGCACTCCCTGGGAAAAAGCTGGCAATGAAGATCAGGGTGAGAGGGCTGCTTGCTAAGCAGGAGGGGCAGTGCATGGTGCGCCGATGGGACACCCAGATGGGCAGCTCAGGGAGCAGAACAGGATACATGATACAGGGTGCTATGCTGCAGGGAGTGAGGTGGGACGTTCTGGAGGAGAAACTCTTCCTGCAGAGACCCTCGGGGCCTTCCTGATTTCATCCCAGCATGCCCATGCAAAAATGTAATACTTCGCCCTAGTTTCCACTGCTTGTAAGCTTCCTTTTTGTGTTGTAGCTTACTGAAGAGTTTCCTGCTAAGCCGAGCTGGTCTTCTGCCATATTTGCTAGTGTGCCTGCATATCAGGATGCTGCGTTCCTGCACTCTCAAAGTATTTTTTTAAGTACAGCCAACTATCCTGGCCTCCTCTCCCGCTCAGGAAACTCCAGTGGCATGGTCTCACAGGTGCATGAGCATGGTCATGTCATCATGAGCATCGTTTTCAGACAGAGTGGCAAATACAAGACCACCTTGAGACACCCTCACTCTAAGCACCGACACCTCCTTGAGTATGCTATTCTTAGAGCCCATGATCGGATGCACATTTGTACCCCATGAGCCATGCAAGGAACCGATGAATGCTGGTTACTCACAGAAAGCCTGGGACTATCTGTGACTTTAAGGGAGAAAGGGCTCGGGGAAAGCCCCAGGTGAGAGGAGACTATTTTTAGGAGGAGACTTTACTATTTTCTTCAAGGGAAGAAAATTGCAGGAGAGCTGGCCCGAGCAAACAGGATCTACGAGTGCTAATTGAGTAGCACAATGGGACGATGCTTGCACGAATGGTAGGAAGCCTGCGGCAGCGTAGTAGGGCTGCAGGCTGGAGCCCTGCAGCGGAGACTGGGCACTGCTACAGGTGGGCTGCCAGAAGACCGTGACAGAAGTTACATTTTACAACCCAACAATGTGTTACAACCTGCAACATGATGCACATGCATGGGGTCATAATTCGTTTAGGGGCACGATTGTCACGCGATAACTAAAGCTCCATGGAGGTAGTTGAGCTGCAGTTCAACCAGGTTCTGCGACTGGTTTTGTAACATCTATCAGGCAAATGTGATTTTGGGTCAAACTCTTCGCTCAGAGTTGCATAGTTTGTCCACCAGGTGTAGCTCCAGAGCCTGTTATTTCTGATCTCCATGCTTCCTTCCAATATACACTAGCATGTAGCTGATGCTAAATCGATAAAGCAGATTTTGTTGCTGGAATTGCAAAGTACTCGATTATCACCTTGGTATTCACCGACATGAAAATTCAAGTGGCCACTCGAGCTAGTAGGTTTAAGCATTGGGATCCTGGAGAGTCTTAAAGCTATACACTTGAGCCTCTGTGCCCTGGTCTGGTTAGGTTACAGCCACTGCACTTATCTACTGATCACAGTTCATACCAATGGTTTGGGCTGGGACTGCGGGAGGTAGTCTCTGGAGGTCTCCTTAGTGCCCTAGGAGCATTGATTGCCTTGATCCCTGCCGGGGGCAGGCTCAGGCCAGAGCAAGTGTCGGGCCCAGACCAGGTCTGAGACGGGGGTCAGGGGCCTGGCAGTCAGAGTGATGGTGCAGGATTGCCTGCAAAGCATGGGATGCAGTGTAGGGGCAGACAGAGCCATGTTATTAGTACGTAAGACTTACAGGTGCTCTGGGGCACGGACAGGCTGAGAATGCCTATGCGGCTTGGGGGCAAGACCAAGGCCACCAGGATGGATCTTGTGGCTACTGGAAGGAGTAAGGCTCCCTCTAGGACTCTCAATGCAGCCTTCCTTTTCAATCCAATAAGTACATCACGAAGAAGGGGAGGGCACCCTAGAAGCAGAGAGGAGAACGGGTTGCAGAGTCACCCGGGGGGTCACAGCTGGCCCCGGGACCCAGCATACTACACGGATGTATAACCATCCTGTCCGATCCATTGTGAACATCCAGTTTGCTCCAGCAACATCCAAACCAGCCAAAAGCAATGTGAAGGATTCTCAAAACCAAAACCCTTCCACACCTGAAGGTCTGCGAAGATCTCCAACAGTGTCCCCACCAAACTCTCTCTCTGTCTACAAGTAAAGGCAAAATGGAGGAATTCAGGAAGGGTTTTAAACCTGCTGTCCGTATGGCCTGTGCCGAGTATCTTGGCTATAGCACCTGTTGACACAAAGACTGAGTCTGTGAGAGCTGAGCCCTCCTTGATAGGAGGAGAAGGGCTCCTTCACCTTGGCAAGCTGGCACGCCATCCAAATAAAAGCTCAGTGGCAGCAAGATAAAGCCAAAGTGATCCGGTCCCATGCTGGCAAACGTGACGTGCCTAACTTTTTCCAGGCAATATAATCCATCCATGGCCAAACTTCACTTTCACGGGAATTCAGGATGGCCCAACACTCTCACATCGACAACTTGTTGTGCCCTGCTCCCCCTTGGAGCGGCTCCCGTAGGCCATAGGCTTTATCTGGATCATGCTTTGGGTGGCAGACATACAGTCTCTTGGGCCTCCTCCGTGACCCTCGCCAGGGTGGTAACTGGCCTGGCATTGCCTGGGAGCCCGCACCACTAGGAGCCCCACCAGGCCACCCAGTCCCCGGCAGGGCGCAGTCTCAAGTTGTGCCCAGGACCGTGAGCCTCCTAGCCATCCCCATAAGCTCTTGCCCTTAATGCAGCTCAGCTAGGCAATGCTCGTGCCTTCACTGCCAGCAGCAAACTGCTGTAGTTATATAGGCAGCCAGGGTTTTAAACCAGCTGCTGCAATCAAGCACCTGCTGCCTGCTTGACTCGGCCCTTAAAGGGGCAGGCACTGCAAGTGCTCGGCCCCACTGAGACCATTGCTCCCCGGTTTGTCATCTGCTACCACTGAGTCCAGCAGAAGGCCATGGAAATGGGTAGGGGGCTGGGCAACAGGACTGAGCAAGAGAGTCTGAGGGGCCTGTCTGGATAAGAGAGGACTGAGAAAAGATTTAATAGCCGTCTTCAACTCTCTGCAGGACGGTTCAAAAGAGGATGGAGCTGGACTGTTCTCAGGGGTGGTAGATGACAGGACAAGGAGCAATGGTCTTAACCTGCAGCAAGGGAAGTTGAGGGCGGAAGATGGTTCCCACTAGGAAGGGAGTAAAGCACTGGAACAGGCTGCCCGGAGAGGTTGTAGATGCTCCATCCTTGGAGGTTTTGAAGATCCAGCTGGAGAAAGTCTTGGGTGGGATGATCTATTTGGGGATGGTCCTGCTTTGAGTAGAGGGATAACTAGTTGACCTCCTAAGGTCCCGTAAAACCCAAATTTTCTCTGATTCTAAAATTTGATGACGGTGAATGGCATCGCACAGGAAATTTGGAGAAACCGCCGATGTGTTCACAAGTGATTTCATTGCAAAACCCGTCCTTGCCTTAGAAGGAGAAAAGCATATTACGTGTAGACCGTACTCAATCTGTGGGCTGTTTAGCAGCGTTCAAGTTAGAGCATGCTGTGAGTGGTCACATGCTAGAGTTAATCCTTTTTCTTGCCTACACAAGTCTAATTTACCCCTAAAGGCCAGGGAGCAGGGGCACAGCGATGAGCCAGGACAGCGGAGCTCTATCCCTGCTTAAGGGGAGGATGCAGAGTGGGGATGGTGGATGCTGGAAGACTAAATTATTCATTTTCTCTCCCTGGAACAGACTCAAGTTACCCTAATACAAGCTAGGTAGCACAGCCCAGAATTAGCCCTCACTTAAAGAGGCCAAATTTTGAGACACTCAGACACCACCTAGCACAAGCCAATGAGCTTTAATGTGAAGAGCTTCGTGTCAAAGTGCCCGTAGTATGTTTTATGTGTAATGTGTAACTTCACACCTAAGTTTTGAGGCAACTGTTTCATGATATTATTTATTGGACCAAGTGTGCAATTGCCCTGTCCGACCAGCTTTGGAGAAGGATGTGCCCTTCGTCCAGTCTAAGAAAGAGGTAGACATAGGCTGACATAAATAGCAGATGAAAGATTTCGTGTCAGCAGAAACGGCATGCTTGGAGGGATGCAGAAGGGTTGCAAACTTGGAGTGAAAAGGTGTTTTCAGGACCCATTATAAGACTAGAGTGCTTTTATCTATTGATTTTATTTCAAATCCAAAAGTTAAAAAAAAATACATCTTTGTAAAATCTGACAAAATCAACCTGTTACAGTTTTCATGGATGCTAGGGTCGGAAGGGACCTCAATAGATCATCGAGTCCGACCCCCTGCCTGGGCAGGAAAGACTGCTGGGGTTAGATGACGTTTTACTGACTGGCGCAAAACTGGTCCGGTGCAAATCAGCAATCAAAGGAACAATCAGAATTAAAATCAACTGCAGAATGGCAGTAGCAAGCAATGAAGCCAATAATGAGTGATCAGTGCCTGATCCTGCCTCCCTGCACGCTCCCCAGGACGTGACCAGTCGTGCAGAAACTTAAACCGAATGGATGGGACGGGGCCTGCGGAAGAGCTGTAAGAGAGCATCACCCACGTCTCGACGTCCGTGGGGTAAAAGCTTGGTATCTGTCCTCCGTTCCTTCTTTGCTGTGTATATATTAAGCTTGATCTGTAATCTCTGCCTACTCCCCGGCACCTCCCACCGCGTCCATCTCCCACGGTACAGAGAAAGCTCCCCGCAGGCTGGCCACGACCGCACCGAGAAAGCCAACAACTGCAGAGCGCTGACCCGTCTGCAGGGCTCTCCGTCCGTGCGACCTTGCCGCGCTACTCCTACAGGTTTGAGAGGAAATCATCCGCTTGCGCGGTCAGCTCCTGCTCAAGGTCTCTCAGGACAGCCTGTTTCCGATCCTCGGCCCCGCTCAGCTCCCCCTCGCACTGCTGCAGCAACTCCTGGGCTTTTCTCTCCACGCACTGCCGCATCTTTCTGGGCTGCACCCGACAGCATTGCAGCCTGGCCTTGCTTGCCCAGCCCTAGTGAAACAGGGGAGGGTGGTTAATCAGAGCGGCCATCCGTGATAGGAAGCCAGTGTGATGTTCCCGATGAGGACACCCCGCCCTGCTGGCACCCCTGACCCTGACACTGCCCTCCTCTCCCGACTCAAGGCCTCCGCTTGTCCGGCAGTGCCACCCCGCAGTTATTCCCAGCGACCCTCAAGCGTGACCTGTCGCTCACCTGATCTGCAATATAGCTTTTATATTGCTGTTTGAATTTGTCCTTTATGGTCCTGTTGGCAGCATTCTCCATCTGCGGAGGAAAGGCGGGAGGTGGGTGTTGATGGGGCCGCGTTGGGATTGCACAGAAGCTTTCCACAGCTGCATCTTGCCCTCCGAGGGGTAGTCCATCGCCACAGAGACCGGAGCTCGCCTATCCCTCGCCCCCCTCCCGTTCCTTCAAGGGTACAGCCCCTTGCACCGTGCACAGGAGAAACTGTGACTGTAGCCACATGGATGAAGCCAGTTCCTAGCCTGGGCATCCCTCGAGTGTCTCTTGGTCTACTGGGGACAGGGACATTAGTGCGTCGTGGTAAAGGCCGCGCCAATGCACCAATGCACAGTGGAATTAGTGCATCATGAAAAGGCTGTGCCCCAGCACTGGCACTACTAAACAAGCATTTAGTTAGGACCTCATATTAGAGGGACTAATCTTAGTGTGCAGCGACAAGGGTGCGTTACTGCACGTGGACAGACGCACCCACAGTCTGAGGTCTCTACTTTCTACAAAGCACAGCAGGGCACTGAGCCGTCAGCCAGCATCCCAAAAGTGCTCCTTTGCCTCTGCTTTATTACGGCCCCCTCCCACCGAGGCCGGGAGACTCCGGCACCGAAGGTGGAGGTGGAGATGCTGCACCCAGCTTGGAGGGGGGAAATTTAGGTGGGAGATTAGGAGGAACTTCGAGTCGGCAGGTGGTCACGAATGGGTGGTCACTGGAGTCGGTGACCCTAGCATATATTAAATCCCTTTTTAAAAAAATTCTTCTTTTTACATTAAACGTGATCTCCATTTCCATCCCTACACCATCACCTGTCCCAATGTCACTGTGCTTCCAGAAAGCCTCCAACTTCCAGGCCTGGTGGGGGAACTCCAGCGGCTAATGGGAGTTCGTCCCACAATGTCTCCCTGGCCGTCGGGAGCTGCAGGTCTGGGCGCACCTTCCTCACACCCTGCAGCTGCCACCCCCCCGTCCCAGCCTCCCCCAGTGGAAATGAACAGCCCCAAGGCATTGCAAGCCAGCACGACCTCTATGAATCGCGACTTGTAGTCCGACATGAAGTCTTCCATCTTTTGTCTCAGCTCCTGTGCCACGTCCTGAAGCACGGCCTCTTTCTGCTGTTCCTCACCCAACAGCTCCCTCCGGCACCGCTCCAGCAATTCCTGGCACTTCTCCTCCAGCTTCTTCTGCATTTCAGTGGGACTTGTACTCAGACAGAGAGTCTCAGTTTGGGTGTCACGGTCCTGATTGGAGCAAGGTAAGAGATCTGTCGCTAGGGATGAGCAGGGTGAAGGGGAGATGGCATCCTCCCACAGAGGTGCATAGTTTGGCCAATGCCCCTTGATCCTTCGCCACTACCCACGCGGCTGCCCCTCACTCCCAGCCCTTGTCCCAGCTAGCAAAGAGCACCTACTTCCACCGTGCCCGCAAGCATGACCCGCTCTCCCCAAACTCACCTGTTGAAGCACAAATTCAGAATATTCCCCCTTGATGACGTTGATTGTTTTCCTGTTCACTTGCTCTCGCATACTGGCCAAAGTCTCAGCCATCTGGGAGTGCAAAGGGAACGAGTGAGGGATCTTGGTGGTGATGGAAACCTCCTAGGCGACTGGGATCAACTCTCCCACACACTGGGCCAATAGAAATTCCCCTCCTCTGGTTTCCTATGTACACCCCACAAACCCTCGTGCTCTGCACAGGGGTGCATTCCTGGAGCACGCCCTTGGCCCCCGTCATCTCATGTGCATGGCAGGCAAAGTGCAGCAAACTCCTTGGCTGCAGCTTCATAACATTTCTCCTTCCCTGCTGGGGCTGGAGAGACGGGAAGAGCCCTAATGGGAGACTGGGGATACTGGATGATGCCTCCTGCCCCCAGCCCTTCCCTGCAACCTCTGTCCATCCACCCACGCACTCATCCATCTATTAGAGGAAGGGATGCATAATTCACAGCTGCACAAATGCGACCGCCTGTTTTCAGAGGTCACCTAGAAACCTAAAAGCAGCATTGCTGCCGTTCCTCCATCTGCTTGGGAGGAGGAGGAGGAGGAGCAGCAAACCTCGACTACAAAACGAGGGCACATCCAGTAACCCCCTCTCAACCAGCCACGTGCAGAAGCAGTCTGTCTCGACGCTTCTCCTCCCTAAAGGACCCCATCATCCCGAGCCCCACAGCTGCAAACGTGGAAGACGACGTACCTTGACAGGGGAAGAGAAGTCATAGTGATTCTCCTCCAGAAACTGAAAGAAATCCTGTGAAGAAGTAAGTCACTGGTGAATTAGGGTCCCTGGTGCCTTGCCCAGCACTGAGATGCAGCCACCTCTGGGGTAGGGGAGGTGGAGAGCAGGCGCGCAGCAGAACAGTCGCTCAGCTCCTGCCGAACTGCAGTTTCCATAAGCCCCCAAGTGCTGCAACCATCTCTCCTGGCACCATGCTGCTGCCCGGAGGGCACTAGGGTCTCCAGGAAGAGTTTCTCCTCCAGACCTTCCCGCCTCACTCCCTGCAGAACAGAGCCCTATATCGAATAGCCCGTTCTGCTCCCCGAAGTGCCCCTCTGGGTTTCCCTCCTGCTGAGCAAGCAGCCCTCTCACCCTGATCTTCATCGCCAGCTGCTTCCCAGTGAGCGCGTGCCCATTCGAGTCCCTGCGGACGTGTTTTGCAGGTAAACCCACCAGGGTGGTGATGTAATCCTTCAGGCAGTCCCGGAAATCCTTCTCGAAGTCTGCAAGGGGAGGCACGACCCAGGCATCCAGGATTAAGGGGGCACAGGCAGTCAGGGCTCATGTCCCGGGGCTGAGGGGCACGACTGCACTGAGCCCACTGCTGCTGTGCAAAAGCAACCCAGGGCGATTCCTGCGGGGCCTGGAGGAGACGGTACTTGACGGGGTTCGGGGCACCCGGAGCGGTAGGGGGTTTAGGAGCACTGCAAGGTGGGGGAGATGGAGCCGTAGCAGGGCTGACGAGGTCAGGGTGTACAACAAGACCCCTCTCTACCGCTATCCGGGGGGAACCTGGGAGCCCCACGAGGCCTGTTCGACAACCCAGCTCATCGGGCTACTGCCCTGCCCTCGACTACCATGTCTCGGTGCAGAAGTGAATATACATTTGGGAGCCTGTCCTCAGGAAACCAGTGTGGACTTAGGCGCAAAGGAAGGGGCAGGCCACCCAATGATGAGCCACCTTCTCTTGGCCCCTTTTCCTGACCTGGACAGGTGACCTCGGACACACAGAGCTATCCTCCTTGGACCAGTCGGTCAACGCAGCGCCTGCTGCTGGGCGTTTCCAGTGGTCCCCAATCTCCCCTTCGAGCCACTGCCATGACCTGGGGCTTGCAGGTGCAGGCGCCACCGATGAAGGGACTGAACTCGTACTCTGGTGGGACACTTCTGCAGTCCCTGAAGAGCTCCTTCCCTGGGTCTGTTTGACTCCTCAGCCTAAAAACTCTGTTTATATCCCTGACCCGAGTACACCCCTTTTATTCCTCAAACTGTACCTTTTCTTAATGTGGCACAGAGGCTAATTATTGGCATCATCAGCTCGACTCTGCTCCAGCCGTCATCTCATTAGCTGGCCGGTGCCCCACGCATCGTAGCCTATTCCCTTTTGCAGTTTGCTCCAAGCCAAATGCTCGCTGCTTTTCCAGCTTGGAGCCCCACACCCCTTTAGCCCCCTCCATGGTCTCACTCTCAGTACCAGGGGTTGGGGTGCTTGTTCCAGGAGGGAAGCATGGGTGACCAAGACAGGAGTCGTCTCAAGCTACTTACCTCCTAAGCAATTACTGCGTGTGAAACGAGTACCGGGATGGGGCAGGAGGTAACACTGGGTTTCTGCTGCCTTCAGGACTTTCAAGACCAAATCATTGCCTGGAAGGGACTCCAGATCCTGTGCACCAAGATAAGGGATGAATCTTCCATGAAAAGTGGTTTCCCCTGAAAGCATGTCTCAATGCATGGACCAGCAGGCCTCGTTACCTTTATGACGCGTTTCAGATGATCCTGGCCTCCTTCCACTGCATAGGTGGAAGTGTGTTGCCAGTCGCGGATCAGCAAGTCCAGATGCTGCAACAGAGACCGGAGGAGAGTGGGGTTGCTGGGGGCAGGGTTGGTGGCTGGCCTAGGTCGCTGGTGCATTCAAATATAGAGCCCACGGGTAAAAAACCAGAGATGAGGGCCACCATCCACCTCGACCCACTGACACCAGGACACGGGGAGCACGTAGACGGGCACTGCTCAGAGGAGACGCTCTTAGGGAGCGAGGTGGGAGGGGAACTCACCTGAACAGGGTAGAGATTGAAGTTCTTCCCAACTTCTTCTGCAACCGTAATGAACATCTGAGATTGAAAAAAAACCCCCAAACCCTTGTGTTTCTCTCTATTATTACTGTAAGTCTACAGTAATAGATCCTGCATCGTGCTGGTGGTGACTGCCCAGTTGGGTGCACGTGCACCCTGTCAGCACCCAGCCATCTAAAGCGGTGGCATAGCTTGACACTGGGTGCTGCCCTTGCCCGAGGGTCTGAAGAGCCCCCTCTGCAAAACAGACCCCGTGCAGGTCCCCAGACATCTTGCCCCTGGCCTGGATAAAAAATCTGAGCCAAGTCTAGCTATTCACCAGCTAATAAGAGAGATGACAAAGTTGGGAATTCACACGCAAATGAATACATTCAGCTGTTTGGAGACAATGAAAACGTTAACGAAAGCACCTGACGCAGCCAGAGATTTCTGTTCCTATGCGGTGCATGGCTTTCCAATCACGATTTTAAATGAGTTGCGGAGTTTGGACTTCTAATCGCTAACTCGTAGGCATTAAATGACATCTTGTAGCACATGAATGTCAACCCCTGACCCGCAGGCTATATCTGGGAGCATAGCACCGTGTCATACGATTTACGGGGCTCCCCATGGAGGTGGAAATTTGGTGATGGGAAAGCAGGAACGCCGCTCCCCTGTTGCCAAATTTCCAGACCCGTGGGGAGCCCCAGGTGGCATAGACACTGGATCAGGTGCCTGATCCCAAAATACGGGGCAGGGCAGGTGCGGTGCCAGGCTCCAAAGTCCAATCCCAGCATGCGAGGGCCACGATGTGTTGGTATCAGGCCCCTGAGACCCAATCCCGGCATGCAGGGAGGCAGGATCCTAGGGGCAGTGTCAGGCTCTCGAGACCCAGTCCCAGGACATGGAGGTGCGGGGGGTGGGAGGGGGCAATGCCAGGCCCCAAGGCCCAATCCAGCCCATGGACTGGCCACTCAGCTGGCCAGCAGAGCCAAAACGTGAGCGCGACAGTGGTCGTAAACACTATTATAGCTCAGTTGTATACACCAAGTAACAATAGTGATGCTATTAAATCAGAGTAATGCTAATTTTAGTACACTGCTAAGCGTGTCAGCATACCCTGACTCCCATGTTCGCCCTCCGATGAGAAGCCGCAGACTTCCTCCTGTTCATAAATAGCCCCATAAACCCCAGTCTGGGCTCCTGACTAATTCTCTCCGTCCGGCAGTCCTGGGGCCAACTTCAGTGAAAACATCCCCCCCACACACAAGGCGTTACGTGTCTCCCGGCCAACTCACCTCCAAATAATCCTGGTCCACAAGCTTAAACTCTGATAAAATGTTGAAAATCTGCAATTTGAATCGGAAGAAAAAGGTAAAGGGAAACCGCTACACAGACCCCACCTTGCTCCCTGCAGCTGGACACCGTCTTCTGAGCCGCCCCAGCCCACTCCTTGCGAGCCAGGAACTCCTTCCAAGATCTCCGTCCCGCTTCCCACGTGGTGGTAGGTGTAGCACGGACCAAACCCTAGCGCCAGTGCCCCCTCACCTGGTAGGAGCTAAGCAAGATGCTGAACACAGACAGCTTGATGCTGGTCTCCAGCTGGCGCTGCAGGTCCATGGAGCCCTCGGTGTCCACCAGGAACACGGCCACCTGCCGGGACGGAAAGACGGAAGGACAAATGCACCCGGCAGCGGTGGTGGGCTCTGCACTAACGCTGCTGGGGGCACTTGCCCAGATCAGGGCTCAATTGATCCTTCCACCAGGTCAAAGGGAGCTTCGTACCAGAAGTGTGCCCACGGCTGGGATCATATCCCCCCATCGATGGCTTCCGCCTTTCCCCAGCTCCCTTCGTGCCCTCCATGCACTTCAGCCAGGTCTTCTCTCCTTACCGCCCACTGCATCCCCTCTCCCGTTCGTCCCCCCAAGTCACCCACACTTACCTTTCCTTGTGGGACCTGGACCCACAGGGGCTCGCCCCACATCCACACCCCCTTAGTCACAGTCTCCGGCCCAGATCGCCACACAAACCCTTCCAGTGGCTCATCCTCGCTGCCCATCCAGGACGCATCCTTGTCTTCCTGTAAAGGGAAGCAAGGAAGTACGTTCGAAGGGAAAGGAGCAGAAGGTAGAATCGAGGGGCTGCGGCTGAAATGATCACACAGTCCAGTGGCTGGCAAATTGGCTTGGGGGTCGCACCCAGAGAGTGGTGGTGGGGTTAGGGTTAGGGATTGGCCAGCATTAGGTGCATGCACACAGCGAGGCGGCCTGGGGCTCCGCAGACCCAGTGCAGTCTCCTGGCTGCTCCCCGCAGCCAGCCCCGGAGCCCTGTGCGAGCTGCACGCGGCCTCCCCGTTTCCTGCTGCAAGCAGCCCTCTCCTTACCCCCTCCCAGCCCTTTGCCCTGCCCCTCTCCCCAGTTGCAAACTGAGTATGACATCCCACTTAGAAACATTAACTCGACCCCACCGTGTTCACTCCCTCCACAATCCCCTTTGGAAGGATGTCTGCGCCTACGCACCTGGTTCTGGAGCTGGTGCAACAGACAGGTCATCAGGAAGGATTTCCCCCGACGCTGTTCCCCAATGATGGAGATCAGGCAGACAGGGGCGTCCCCCACATCTCCCTGCTCCAGGCACTGGCTCAGCACCTCATTAGCAAGGGCCAGGCCACCCTGATCATCCAAAGATATGATCTGCACGGGACGCTTGAGTTCTGAAGTTTTTGGATGCTCCTTCTGGAGTGAGAGAGGAAGGAAGGTCAAACCCAGGATCCCCCAGCTTCCTGAACCAGCCAGCATTTCTATTGCGGGGCGAAATTGGGACTGGCAACCCTGGAGGACAAAGACCACTGCCCTGGCTCCACCAGTGTCTCCATCATGGGACCCTAGCACTGTCAAGGGGGAAAGCCTCTTTGCCTCATTCCTCGATTATAGCCATGTGGGCTCACCAGCGTCACCTTCCCCCCCGGGTCTATTGTCCTGCAGTCCCTGGGACCCAGCCATCCAGGGGCAGCAGAAAGGTTATAATAGAGAGAGGCTGTCAGGACTTCCTTGCAGGTGAAGCAAGACACTGCTCGGTCCCTACAGCCCTTGCACATCAACCCTTGGTTTGGGACCTAAAACAGAGGATCACAAGAGATGTCACAGGAGAGAGGCGCCTCAGGAGTCTCTGTGTGCACGCAAACGCACACATTTATTTCCCGAGTAGCGGTCACTGAGGAAGGTGGAAGAGTTGGCTGGGCTTAGCAGGTCAGGTTAGGAGACCAAGGAACAGAAAGTCACCCCTGGGACGGATTTGAAATGCTGGAGGGATGCAGGTGACAGGAGAAAGCATGAAAGGTGGGCAGTGCAAAGCAGACATGAAGCACTGGTACCCCCAGGCAAGCATGCCCAATTGCCCCCCAGACAGCACACTTCATGCAAAAACATTTGGTTCAACTCCAAAACATCCCTGAGGGAGCTGGGGGTAGAGCAACAGCCTGCAATAACTGGAGGAAAGGAGTAAGCAAGCTAATGCCACATCCATGGGCCTGTGAAACCCTCAGATCCTGCCTACCTGTGGGCCCTTCCTGACAACTCCTGGATCCGTGCCCACAACCACCATAAAGCTATGGTCCTGCCCCTTGCCAGAGCCCGTTTTCCCGACTACATGTGGCGAGGTGCCGGGAACAAAGCGGTCCCAACAGACCAGAACCGCGGTTCCCCAATGGTTTGGGCTCAAGGCACCCCTCGCAACAGTCACGCTTTTGTTGCGCGCAGAAAGAAATGAGAGCAATTCTTCCATTGTAAAGAGCTCAGCAAGGCCACAACAGGGCAGGAAGTTTAATGCAATGGATTTCTATTAGAAAAAAACAACCCTGTTTTGCTTGCCAGTCATGTTTGCCCGCCGATCTGTGCCAACATCGAGCCTCACCCTTACAAAGGATCGCAGGGCAGCTCAGGATGCCGCAACACCTTGGACTGAGCATCTCTGTTCAGGAGGATCTGCTGCTTGGGGGCACCTGAAAGCTTGCAAAGAGGGATTTTTCCAACTATTTTAGTTGGTCTCATACAAGATATCGGCTTTACCCAAACAAGTTTGTCTTCTCATCTGTCAGGCACCCGAGGATGAATGTATCCCACTTTGCTGAAGTCCCTGAAAACCCATTATAATGCACCTACTTTTTCCATACCCCATCATTTGAACAACATCACAAAAAGTAGCGTAGTTTCATAGTTTCTTCCAGTCTTCTGGCACCTGGCCAGAGCACCACAAGTGCTTGTAAAGCCGTGCCAGGGGCCCCAGAACGAGCCTTGCTGATCCCCTCAGCACCTTGGGGTGGAGAGAGTCTGGGCTTGCCCATTTGAACACGTCCAGCCCCTCCAGAAGTTCCCTAACTTGCTCCTCCCTGACCCTAGGCCTGGCAGAGTCCCTCCCGAGTCCATCCTGAATCCTGGTGGGAGATGGACCATAGAGGTGGCCTGTTTCTGGTGTGGGAGAACAGGACCCTTTTCATGGGAGTGCCCAAGCA
>JAGPOW010002581.1:222448-262831 GCA_030014935.1 Caiman crocodilus | reverse complement strand
ACAGGGCAATGCCAGGGAGGATGGCCTGCCTCCATGGCGAGACCAAAAGGGCCCAACTTGGAGTCATGGAACATGGAGGTGATCTGTTAGGGGAGTGGTCGCACGCCTGGTGTGCGACACGTCATTAAGGCGTGATTGGACCCCCCTCTACGGTGTCCTAGAAAGAGTATGGGATGCTGAGACCGGACATCAGCGGCTCAAGGATCACAATGGGTGGCTTGGGGAGCTTGGACCCCGAGGTCTGCTGCAGGTGCTATGGGCAAGCTAGGAGCAGGATGCAGGGAAGGTAAAGGCCCAGCCAAAGGAGACCGAGCAAAAACAAACAGTCTTCCGGACCCCATCGGGCCTATACGAGTTCATCTGGATACCAGTCAGACTCCACAGGGTGGTAGCGTCATTTCAATGCCTAATGAATTGGATCCTGGGGCCACATGCCAGCTACACCACGGCCTATCTTGATGATGTCATCATCATCTTCACCTGGACGTGGGCCCAACACCTGAGAGTGCTATGAGCCGTACGCTCAAAAAGCAATGGGAAGCAGGGATGACAGTAACCCACGGAAGTGCGCGCTGGCCCAGAAGCAGATGAAGTGCCTGGGCTTCCTAGCAGGGCAGAGTACCGCCAGGCCGCTAGAAGTAGAAACTATCCGCAACTTTATGGTGCCCCAAAACAGAAACTGCATTCCTTCCTGGGGCGGATTAATTATTACCAGCAGTTCGTGCCCCGTTTCTCAGAATTGGGGCCACCGCCCACAGAAGCTCCAACAGGGCGAAGGACAAGGGCCATAAAATGGACTGCAGAAATGAGGCATAATTTCGAGCTCGTAAAGAAGGCGTTATGTGAAGACGTAGTAATACGCGCACCCGATTTCCACAAACTTTTTTATCTTGCAGACGGACGCCTTGGAGACAGCTATAGGGGCTATGCTGACTCAAGAAGCGGCTGCAATTCAAAGCCCCGTGGCGTATGCGAGTCATTAGCTGCTCCCCGCAGAGGCGTAGTACACCGGGACAGAGCGGGACTGTTCAGCGACCCAATGGGGAGGGAGTTCAAGCTTCTAACAGGTCGCGTACCCCTACAGTGGTTGCGCAAAGCCAAAAACGATAATGCCCGAATAACCAGGTGGTTATACTATACTATACTATACTATATCGGCCCAGGAAAAATAACACCACAGTGTATTTCTTATCCAGGAGTGAGGCCAAAGACAAATTGTCAGACACAGCAAACCAGGCAGCGAAGAAACAACGGACACATGGTAGGAGACCAAGCCAAAGACTGGGAGCACCCCAAGGTATTTTGAGGGTGGGTTTGTCCCCCCGGGGGACACAAGCAGAGGCCCCAGAGCACCCACCCATGGCGAGACCCGAGGCACGGTTGACCCACCCGAAGCAAGAAATGAAAAGCCCTAATAATGCCGATACTTACCATGTTCAAGAGCAATGGAGCCACACCGAGACGAACTACCTGCACGGTTTATCAGCCACTTTTATTGCCAGCTGGGAATAGTGCCAACAGATGATGAAATCAAGAATTGCCAACCAGCTGGTTTAAAAGCCAGTGGCAGGGAAATGGGGGGGAGGGAAGCAGCCATGCCAGAGCCAGACGGCTTAGCAGTGGGCCCGACGGAGACCCACTGGAGGGGTCCTGGCTCCATTGAAGGAAGCAATCAACCAGCTCAGCGGGGCAGTTAGGCCAAGCAAGATGGCATCGAGGGATCTCAAGGGCCACAGACATCAGACCCTTGAGTGGGGTGGGCTGAGGCCCCCTGCCCCAGCTATTCCTTTCTTCTCTTTCCCACCCCCTCTTTATTATTGTTGTTTTGGAGAATATACAGATCCCAAACTGGGGAAGGAGTCTTTGAGCAACCCCCAGGTCAAGTGGGTGAGGCGAGGCAGTGCAGCGGACCGCAGTGCCTTAAAAGGAGGGCAGACGCAGCGGCGAGGATGGTCCCACGTCCCATAGTTATCTAGGGTGAAGGGACACTGAGAGACTGGCAGATTTGAGAGAGAGCAGGCGATGACATCGAGGGATAGGCCAGCGACCCATCATCCGGCCGTCCTGAGGGCAGGCTGGAGTGTAGGGGAGGTGGAGCCCCAAAAATGCCTGCTAAGGGCAGTACCCAGTCTGCGAGGAACCATAAGAAAGAGCCTCACTACTGAAGACAAGATCAAGTCATGACAGGTGAGTGTCAGGGCCTTCCTCGGGGGTGAACGCAGCCCAATGTCCAGGCCCCAGGGACATGCCCTGCAGCCGGTACTGGGTGCATGCTCTACGGTCGCTAGAGAGCACCTGTACGAGGCCAGGGGGGTGAAGGGCTATCTTAGCTCTTTGCATTAGAATTTCTTTCATATTGTTCTGTAATCCAGAAACAAGTGAACACGAATAGCTGGTATTTTCTGAGGGGGCCTGGAGTCTAACGTGGTCCCTGCGACCAAGCTGCCGAAAACCATGCCCGATCCATCCAACAAGGGTATGCCTCTTCCTAGTTCATGGGCTAGGAGGAGGCTCACACTGAAGACAGTAGAAGTGGCAGAGGGTGGGAGATACGGGATATGGAAGTGTGACTTCGACTTTGCATGCTTGTTGCAGACTCTGTAGAAGTTGGGGCACGGATCCAAGTGTTCACCCTCCACCCCTCTGCACTTGTAAAAGAGGGAAGACGAGCTTTCATTTGTCTGATCATATACTTTAAACAGCTAGGAGAATCTCCCAGCTACAATTGTTTATGAAGCCGACTACAACCGAGTGATGCAAATCAGAAGTCAAGGTTACAACTGGAACTAAAACCAATTCTTGAATTTTAGTGTAACCCTGTGCAGGCATACTAAGGCTGGGTGATGCACTGGATTTTGGGTCCTTAGGGTGCCAACATGATTAGCCCCTCAGGTACAATTAGAGGCCTGAAGAGCAAGCCATATGAAGAAAGACTGACAGATACGGGACTGTTCAGCCTCGGAAAGAGAAGGCTTTGGTGGCAGCTTACAAATGTATCAGGGGAGAGTATCAGGGGTTAGGAAAACAACTATTCACTAAGGTGTCCCAGGGAAAAACCAGGAGCAATAATCATAAACTTCAGAAGATCAAGGAGGGAAGGGACCCACGCACCCACCTCCGGTGTTACTCACTTGAGCAGGGTGGAGCAGGATCACCCTCAAGATGTGGACAGAGGTGATGACCAAAACGCTCCAGACTGAAGTGCACTGGGACATGGCTCATAAAGAAAAAAATGGTTCTTTTGAGACCAACAACTTAAACTAGCTACAAAGCAGGAAAGGGCCAGTTTGAACCCAGAAGCTTGGAGGGAAGAAGGGGGCAAGTTAGACTTGAGCAAACTGGAAGAGAGGAGTAGAAAACACTTAACCCCTACCCAAACCCACACTTCCTCCCAGAGAACCCAGGTGTCCTGGCTCTTGCCCTGCAGCCTCCTATCTCACCCTCCCCATCCCCCGTCTGATCAGGGGTCTCATGGCGGGGGGCTAGCCTGGCAGGGGAAGCATCCCAGTGGTATCCCAGGACCCAGAGTGGGAAGTGGTGGCTGGATAAAGAGACAGGCTGTGCTTTCTGCTCTGGCCCTGCCCGGCACTGTCTCTGCGTAGACATAATCAAAAAGAACAGGCCCCAGGACAGTCCTTCCTTGAGGGTCATGCTATTTGGAAGGGTTTCCACCAATTTTGGAAAGCATGGGCTTATATGCATGTGAAACACTAATTATTATGCTTGTCCATACCCAACAGCACAGACAGACTTAACGCTTATATCCCTAGCAAGGGATACAGATGTGAAGATGTTCTGCTGTAACTTATAGCTTTGTGCTCCTTCGGTCCTACAAGGATAGCAGAACATTGTGGACTTCACCTCGGTTTCATCCCGAGTCAGAGTTAGAGGAAGTTAGCTCACCTTTGTTGCAACTAGATTTTAGGCATAAAACAATTCCACCAGAACAGCTGATGCCCACTCTTCAGTTAAAGGCATTGCTTACCCTCACTACCCAAACAGCAAATGTCATCACGAGGAAGGTAACAGTCCTGATCTCCGGGGAGCTCAAAGGAACCAGACTCGAAGAAATTCAATCGAGTCACAATACCACAGAAGAGCAGGGCTTGCACGGCCCTCAGGAGATCACGTCTTAGTTTAAGCCTTCCCTCCTCCGTCCTCTCTCCCAGGTTTCTGAACCTTTTGGTGGCGCTCTGCTGAACGCTTCCCAATTTGTCCACTCCCAAGTCACAGTCCATTACTTGTCAGTGGGATGTTGTAACAGGGGGCCAATCTACCAATGCCCTGCCCACCTGTTCTGGGCCAACTGCCCACCTTCTTATCCAATCGAGATGTTAATTAGGTGGGAGGCTGCCCAGTTCTTGCCCCGATACCAGGGGGCACTATCTGCAGCTCCATTGCCCCCCCTACACTGCAGGGCAAGCCTCACAGATGGCATCCATGGATCTTACCATTACCGGCCCCACAATCCTTCAGTCAGGACCCCTCTAAGATCCCTCCATTCAGGGGGCCTATCCCACTCTCATTCTGGGCTACCTAGCTCCCTGAAACTATTTCCCATCTTGGGCATTGTCCCCCTAGGACCTTTGGCCACACAGGCCCTGGCCCCACCTCCAAAGACAGTCAGGAACCCCAGACCCTCAGCTCTGGGTGTCCCTCACGGTGGGCCCCTGGCCCTTTAGACCATTCTTCCCACCCCCCCAGAACCGGCCAGTCAAAGGTCCTCTCAGTCATGCCTCTGTACCATCAGCACACTCTTTTTGGGGTCCACTCTCTTGCCCCTACTAGGGTTAACCCACCAAGTTGTGGGAGCTGGGGTTAAGACACCCCAACCCACCTTCTATCAGGGTGGTAATTGGCCTGGTATTTCCTGGGGGCTACCCCACCACTGAGAGCCCCACCAGGCCCCCTGCTTCCGGCAGAGTGCAGTTGTAGGTCATGTCATGTCCAGGGCCAGGAGCCTCCTAGCCATCCCCTACAGCTCCAACCCTTACCTACAGGATGCTACATGCAGCCTGGCCAGCCAAGAGTAGGCTGCCCTGTTTATATAGGTAGCCAAAGATCTAAAATGGCCGCCGCAATCATGCACCTGCTGGCTGCTTAGCTCAGTTCTTAAAGTGGCAGGCACCAACAGTGCCCTGCTGCAGATGCTCTCTGGCATGGTGCCAGCACCCTCCCCTCCAGGATCAGTCCCAGTTTCCCTTTTCTCTTTCCGGCACTGTCTGTGCTTTTAAGGCCCTCCACGAAGGCACTGGCACCAAATTCTGCTGCTTGCTTCCTGATTCAGACTGCTTGCAGCATGCGCTGCAACACCTTGATAAACGGCTACACGCAGCACAGGCTGGAAGCGAAGCAGAACTGAAAGCAGATTCACCAAGGTCACTGATACCACACTCATGTTGTGCTCCAAGACAATCCTTCCCAACATGGGGCAGTTGCTAGAATCTCCCTCTCCCTCTCATCATATGCATGGGCCAGCTGGGCCTGTGTCCAGGCGCCCCTGCCAAGTAGGGGCATCCAGATGCCTGGAGGGCAGGCCCAGTGGGGGAGAGGAGGCAACTTGACATGGATTAAACTGGTGGCCAGGCCAGTTTCTGTGACCCTGGCTTTGTATTTTTTGTTTGCATTTTGTTTCAAACCGGCTGTAAGCTGTTTCTATTGGCTTTCTTAGCCTCAAGTCATGTTCTCCCATAGTATTATTTCCCCAAATGAATACATCACCAATATAAACCATAGTTGCATCAAGACCTTAAGCATGTGTTGCACCTTTCTGTGAAATACTTCAGGAGCAGAGCACAGTCCGAAAGGAAGCCTGTGAAAGCATTACCTTCCGAAGGGCATATTGAAAGTACATAATGTAGTGCTATTCTTTTCCATCCCTTGTTTAACTTGCCAAAACCCAAAAGAGGCATCCCAAGTGGAGAAATATTTAGCTTTTGCAACATTGCCCAAAACCTTTTCCCTGGTGGGAATGGGAAAATGCTCCCTTTTGATGTACCTGTTAATTTGCTTAGGATCCAGACACAATCTCAAGGATCCGTCTTTTTTTCCCTATTCTGACCAGTGAATGAAGCCAAGCAGGTGGTTGCTCTGCTTTTTCTCCTATGCCTATTTTAACTAACTTATCTAATTCCTTTTTCAGTTGCTCCCTTAGTACAAGGGGAGCATTTCTTGGGGCATGTATGGTGGGAGGATTTGGTTCTCTTAATTCTTTCTTGTACTCAGTTGATAGTTCCCCTATGCCTTGAAACACATCATAAAACTCTTCTTCAATGTTCTTGCTTTCCAGTCCTTCAAAGGCATCCGTTCTCTTAATGAAAGCTAGCATTTCACATGTTTGCAACCCAATAATTGGCACTAGCTTTCCTGGGACTGTTATAAACTGAATTTTTACTATATTTTATTTTTGCAGTGAACAAACACCTGTGGTTGCAATCATGTTCCCAGGGTTCCCTGGGAGGGGAGTTGAGGGTAGTGGTTACAGCAGAGAGAGCTGGGAACCTCTTTGCCTCAGACCTCTGGGATGTAAGTGCTGGGTAGTAGTTGGAGCCAGGTGGGAGGGTGCCCAGGTGCCTGGGTTCTCTGGGAGGGGAATGGGGTGCAGTGGTTAGTCCAGGAGATGCCTGGGGTCTTGGGAAGGGGGAGGAGAAGGGAGTTGGGGCAGTGGTAGGAACATGGATCTCGGGTGCCTGGGTTCTCTGGGAGAGGAGTGAGGGGTAGTGGGTAGAGCAGGGAGCATGGAAACCTCAGTTGCCTGGGAGGGTGGTGTTGTGGTTAGAGCAGGGGAGCTGTCTCAAACAGCAGTGCTGACAAGTGGTTAGAGCAGGAGGAGCTGGGAGCCCAGACCCCTGGGTTCTCAGGGTGGGGAGCCAGGTGTAGTGGTTAGCCCAGGGGTCTGCACATGCCAGGCATGGGATAACTCTTGGCGGCATCCTTTCTGCGCAGCTGCAGCCCCGGGGCCTGAAGAAGTGTCCCCTTGGTCCTAAACCCCTGCTCTTGAGAAGTTCCCTCTCCTCGTCCTGCTTCTCTCTCCCTCTGTGCATCTCTGGGAGGCTTTTCACCAGGCGTCCCTCGAGCTGCGGCTCCTTGGGGTGCTTCCTGGGTGTGTGAAGCAGCTAGGAGCCTCAGGGTGCTGCAGCCTGGGCTCAGTGGGGCGTCCGTGCAAGCGGGTCCGTTGTGCCCTTGATGGGTCTGGTTCTAGCCACGGAGGGAGCTGCGGAGGTCATGGCTGGTCTGAACCCAGTTCGAGGCAGCCTCGGCTCTCCTAAAATTGGTGCCAAAGCCCCACAGCTCTTGCTACCGGTGGCATCGGCCCAGTCCAAACAGGGGTCAAAATTCTTCCCAAATTTGGGGCAGGGGCTGGGGCAATGGCACTGCCCCTAGGTGGGGATCTGTGTGGCTTGAGAGAGACCCCCAGCCCTATGCTCTGCCCTCTGCCCCAGCTGGGGGTGGAGGGGACCCTGTGAGAGTGGGGGCTGGTTTGGCACAGGCTCCCTGCCTCAGTTTCCACCCCCAGGATGGCAGCCCAGGGAGGAAAGAGTTAAGGAGCACCCAGAGAGTTCTGGTCCTCCACAGCCACCAGAGTGGAGGCGGAAGGACCACTGAGTCCTCCACCAGAGTGGCAGGCAGGGGGATCATAGAGTTGTAGTCCTCCAGAGCCACCAGAAGAGCTGCAGGGGGAGCATAGAGTCACGGTCCTCTAAAGAAGTGGAAACGGAAGTTGTTTTATTAAGTGGGTCATAGGCACTGCTTCCATCCCCGCTTGTGTGGAAGTGACATCACGGTCGGGGGGCGGGAGCAGAGAGGGTTCATATCCATGGGATACAGGAAGCAGGGAGCAAAGGCCTGTGCCGTATTTCTTTACCTATATCACGCACCCTATTTAGAAGCAATGCCTCTCTTTTGAGGGCAGAGCCCCGGTACCGTATTTCTTTGCCTATAAGATACTCACGTTTACACGACGCACCTGCCTTGTGGGGACCCCGTGTCCTCACTTGTGGCCACTTGTAGAGCCACTGTACCATATTTCTTGGTCTAAACACATTCCTGTCTATAAGGTGCCCCGGTACCATATTTCTTCACCTACCATACGCTCCCTTTTATAGGACGTGCCTGGATTTTGAGCACTCCCGCGTCATACCCAGCACCTGTGGTGCTGTATTTCTTCATACATAATATGCTCCTGTTTATAGGACACCTCTGGATTTTGGGGAAAGTGTCCCAGTCTTATCATGGTGGGCTGGTGCCCTACACCAGTATTTCTCAACAAGTGGGATGCATGGGTCCCACGGGTGGGACACAAAGATCATCTATTTTTACCCTAAAACTGGCAGGAAGTGATACCAGCCAATCAGAAACCAGTCCCTTGCCCGGTTGCATAATGGGGAACACCAATAATGCACAGTAGGTTTGGGTCTGGACGTTTCCAGGTCCCCCTTGCCTAGTGCTGGGAGTCAAGATCAACCTTCTCCATAACAGCCCCAAACCAGCTCTCACCCAGGCCTGGAGGAGCCAGGGGGAAGAAATGTCTCTGGGAGGACTTGCCCTGCTCCATCTGCCTGCAGATGCTGAGTGACCTGGTGTCCATGGAGTTTGGGCACAACTTCTGCCACAACTGCCTCCTCCGGCGTCGGGATGGTGCCTCCATTCAGGCAACCAGGCGTCCTGAGCGCCAGTGGCTAAGTGCCAGGGCCCGGGCAGTGCCAGACACCAGCTCAGGAGCCTGGTGGAGAACATCAGGGAGGTCCCATGGGAGGAGATGGAGCCAGTGACGCCACATGGACCAGGCTGGGGAAGGAGGCAGGGTGTTTTCCCCCTCCAGGAGTCTTTATACAAGCTCTGGGGGGGTCACTGGCTGCCTCAGGGCATGGGGGCCTTTCTCCTCTAGGGGTCCCAGCCCCAATTTGCAGGGGGGTCAGGCCACAGTTCCCCACTGCAGTCCCAGCTTCCCTTCCAGGAGGGGTCAGTGAACCTGAACCACAACCCTGCTCCCAACCCAGGGCAGACGGTAAGGCTGAACCAGGTGAGGCTCCTGGCGCTGGAGCGGAGGGGACTGAGCTGCTGTCTGGAGTTGGAAAACTCTCCCAAACGAGTCCTTTCCTTTGAATCTTGAGGGTCGCTCCACTGCAGGGTGAGGAAAGACCCACATCCCAGTTAGTCTCCCCTCACAACGTATTCCCCTTTGCTCCTACCTTTTCGTCACCCCTTGGAGGGTTAGGTTTAGGGTTAGGTCTAAGTTTATGTAAGTGGCTTGTGGTTAGTGACAGGACATCTGCAGATGGGACCCAGCCTGGCGGTCCAGGGGGGTTGATCCCAGGAAAGTAAATCCTGAAGGGATCTGAGAAATTCATCTAGTCTATTAACGTCTTAGCTGAACCCTGCCAGCCAAATGCGTGTCCAACCTGCTCTTGAAAGCGTCCCAATATGTTGATCCCACAACTTTCCTTGGCTGCCTTTGCCCATGTTTGACATGTTCAGAGGCAGAAGCTTCCTCCTAATCTCCCTCATTTGGGGCATTGCTCCCCTCCAGCCTGCAAAGCTCATCTCTATCCCCTCCAGTCGGGTATCCAGGCTGTAGTCGTGTTGGTCTAGAGACAAAAGGAATCAGAACGAGTGGCAGAGGTGATATGTCTTATTAGCCCAACTAGATAATTGCAAAAAAAAGGAAGAAAGAAAGAAAATATTCTTTTAATTTTTTTGTAACTAACTAGTTGGTCTAATAAAAGGTATTTCCTCTCCATTCAGGTATTTGAAGCGTATGCAAATCCCAAGTCCATCTCCTGCTCTCCTGACGAAATCACCCCGGTCCTTTTCATTGTCTCTCACCGCGGGCACCAATAAGGTTTGTTGCTCTGTTTTTCCAACCTGGCCACATCTTTCTTCAGTTGCAGGGCCCAAAACCGGACTCTGGACTCCAGGGGAGGTCTCACCAGTGCTGCGTAGCCCGGAAGACTCGCTGGATTTGCAAGCAGCAGACAAGGCTCTTTGGGTAGATGCGATATATTTTCTCAGACAGGTTAACAAGTTGGCGAAATTGTTCTTTTGCAAGTTTTTGGGCACAAACACCTGTCTCCAGGCAGAGGGAGAGTGGCTCTCATTTGCAAGCGAGACGCCTGTTAATGCAACCCAGGCTTTTTAAAAAAATGTTTTTTTGCGAGAAGACTACCCTGTCAGCTCCTGGCCGCTGTCTGCTGCAAGCCCCTCGTCCTCCTCTGCTGTGATGCAGCCTGGGCAGAGATTTCCCGGGCTCTTTGATATGATGGGGAGGGCAGCCTGGGGGAAGGGGGCGGCTGGAAGGGGAAGCACAGGACGAGGAACAATGGTTTTGGCTGGGATGGGAGGGCAGGGGTCTTTCTCCTGCTTTGCATCCCCGGCAGAGGAAGGGGCTGGGGCCTGGGCAGGACCCAGCCGGGGAGCTCCCGCCCCGGAAGGAGGACGGAGCAGCGGGAGCAGGAGGGGGAGCTCTGCAGCCGGGATCCCAGCTGTGGGCCGGGGATGGGGGTGAGTGCGGCCGGGGCTGTGGGTCAGGAGTGAGGGGCAGTGGCAGGGCTGGGGGGAAGGGGCTGAGGGTCTGGCAGGGCAGGCAGCGGTGGGCGCCGTGTCAGTGCTGGGCAGGGGCAGGGCTCCGCAGGGCCGAGCGGCACTATTTACACCCCTACACCCAGCTGCCAAACCGGTGGGGCACGGGGGAACGGTGCGGGTGGTGGAGACGAGGTGTGGACCCACAGGCAGGTCAGTGCAGGGGGCTGTGGGTCAGGCAAGGCCTGTCTCTGTAGGGCAGGGGCCTTATTGAGACCCTGGAGCATGCGGGCCGGGGGCCAGGAGGGTCCGTCAGGGGGTGGGGTTGGCTGCACCTCGGGGCCGGTGGGGCCTCAGCTGCGGTGGAGTCAGGGGAACTCCCCAGCACTGTCAGTCCGGGCCGTAGCCCCACTTTGCCCGTCACAGGAGGGATTAATCTCGTCTCCTTCCTGCAGAGGCTACGGGAGACGGACGCTGCTGACAGGCCCTGCACGTGAGCGGCAGGAGAGCGACGGCTGGGACAAAAACTCCCGTGACAGAGACCATGGCTGCTGAGCCAGGGCTGGAGCCTGCTCTGAGCTCCCTGTTCCCGGCCCCGGCGTCGGAGCTGGCTCTGGACAATGAGCTCCCCACGCCAGAGACGTGGCGACGGCGCTTCCGCGGCTTCCACTACCAGGCGGCTGCGGGGCCGCGGGAGGCGTGCGGCCGCCTGCGGGAGCTGTGCCGGGGCTGGCTGGAGCCGCAGCGCCGCAGCCAGGAGCAGATGCTGGAGCTGGTGGTGCTGGAGCAGTTCCTGGCCGTCCTGCCCCGGGAGATGCAGAGCTGGGCGTGGGGGCGCGGCGTGCAGACCTGCGCCGAGGCCGTGGCCCTGGCCGAGGGGTTTCAGCTGGAGCAGGCGGAGGACAAGGAGATCCAGGTGAGAGCGCTTTGCCCCCACTTCAGTGCTGCCTTCTTGTCTTCGCGTGTCTGGGGATGTTTCCTCTGACCCCCATCTCTCCCAGCGACACGGTCATTTTGTCCCCAGGTCACGGTGCGTGTGAAGGTCGAGGATGCAGCCTTGGATAACATGACGCCCACGGAGGCATTGTGGGAAGCTCTTGAGTCCTGGCCGGAGCAGCCACAGCTGCACCCTGAGCACGTGGCCCAGGAGGAGGCCGGATGGGGCGAAACCCCAGGGCCCCCAAAGGAGCTGCCGCACGTCCCCAGAGACGAGCTCCCAGCTCAGCAGGAGTCGGGTAAGATGCTGGCTGCCGGCCTGGGTCTGGTGCCCGAGTTACCCTTCAGCATTTGGGGCAGGAGGCTCGAATCTCCACCCTGCCCACGACAGGGCTGCAGCATTTATAAGCACGTGGCTGGGCTGGGACAGGGCTCTGATCTCTGCTATGGGGCAGGAGCTAAGATCTTTCTCACTGCATGTGTGCAGCACCCAGCACAACGATCCTTTCTCCTGGCTGGCCCTTGTACCACGGGCACAATCAGCGGTTGCGGTCCGATCACGCCTCTCGTGACCTCTGTGCTCGAGAACGGGCCAGCGCAGGTTTCCCCGGCGACTTTTTGGCTGGTTCCCGTTCAGCAGGATTTGCTCCAGGTGCCCTCGGCACTGAAGAGACCGGGGACTGCTCAGCAGATGAAAGCTCCGTGGCCTTGCTCCCTAGACCAGACCCTTCTCCAGAAGCAGGTAAGGAGCCATGTTTCTGCCCAAAATTTTAATAGGCATCCGTGCTTTTTAACAGGCATCCTTCCATCCCTTGTTTAATATTTGGCTGCAATCAATGCAGAGTCAAATCAATGCCTACATTCAAGGTTTTTAATCTAAGGGAGCCCCTAAATAAAGCCTCCCTCAGGGAGCACAGTGAGTTTCTACCACTTAAAAGGCAGGGACAAGCCCAGCAGCAGGGTGGATCCTAGCTAGTTTATTGTCCTGAGCGCGCTGGGTCTGATTACCTGCCCTAGGTTAGGTTTTGCATGCGTGCACCCGGGGCCAGGAGCTGCTGGCTCTGAGAGACCAAGGGCATTCTCTTGAGGTGAAGGTGGTGGAGCTGAGGGGCAGAGGGCTTTCTAGGCTTTCAGAGATGTCCCACCTCCCTTATAGTGACAGAAGAGGAGGAGAGCCTCGAGGCTGGAATGGAGCAAAATGATCCCGTCCTTCGGACCCACCTTCCAGATCATGTCCCAATGTCCTCTCGCATGGAGGATACTCCCCTGACAGAGGGGAGTCCATAAGATAGAGGGAAGCAGGTGGATTTGATCACTAGGCACGTGAACAGCTGGGTGTGTGATGTCCAGGAGGACTGCACAGTGGCTTGCCTGCTGGGGGCAAGGCTAGAGGACCCCCACAACGGCTGCTAGTAGGCACTGGGAAGGAGCCCGTGGTCCACATGGAGACCAGAGGCATAGGGGAGTATAGGAGAGAGGTTCTGCAAGTGAAATTTAGGCTGCTAGGCAGGAGGTTAAAGTGCAGGATGTCCGCAGTAGCATCTCTGAAACGCTCCCTATTCCACATGCAAGGCCAGAGAGACCGGCAGAGTCCAGACTCTCCGTCCGGGATGGTGCAGGGACGAGGGGTTTAGGCTCGAAATGAACAGATTAACCCTTGAGGACTGGAGGGATCTGTACCGACAAGACAGGCTCCTCCTAAACCAGACCAGAGCCAGGCTGCTGGCAGTAAAACTTTGCAAAGTTGGAGAGCAGTCTTTAATCCAAAAAACCGGGGAAAACCGATGGGTGCGGAAGGCCGCGCGGGTGGGGTTGGCACAGCCGCAGAGGGGGCTGTCGTGCAGACCCCAGACTGCCTTGCAGAGGAAAGCGGGGGAGCCAGAAGCAGACCTGCGGATGCCGGTGAGGTTAAGTCCAAACACCTCACATGCCGAACGGCAGCAGGTTGCCGAGCCAGGACAACGCGTCTAAGCGCCACGTTGCTGTCGCCACAGAGGAAGTTTTAGCACAGACTGATAAACTAAACACCAATAAGTCGCCAGGATCAGATGGCACGCACGCGACAGCTCGGAAGGACCTCCGCGGTGAAACTGCAGTCGCAAATGCCTTGTGTCGGAGGGAGGGCTGACGGGTTGCCGACACAACACCCACCTCCAGGAAAGGCTCCCGAGGCAAGCTAGGGACCAAGAGACCAGTGAGTCTCACTTCCAGCCTCTGCAAATGGGTAGGATCCATTATGGAGAATAAAATTCGCTGTCGTGTGGACACATAGGATGTGCCGGGGAAAAGCCCACGTTTTCCACGGAGGGAAATAAATCCTGCCTCACCAGTCTGCTGGATTTCTTGGAAGCATGCGGGCATGTGGGATCCAACTGGGATCATATATTTGGATTTTCTACAAGCTTTCAACAAGATCCCTCACCAAAGGCTTTTTTTCCCCCTAAATGTTGCCCCAGGATTACAAGAAAGCCTTTTTCATGGGCTGAGAGCTGGTTAAAAGATAGGGAGCGCAGGGTAGGGCCAAACACGCACTCTGCAGGATGGGGGAAGGTCACAAGCAGGGTGCTGCCAGGGATCTGTGCTGGGTCCTGATTTGTTCAACCTTTTCATCCGATGATCTGGAAATGCTGTGCACAGTGACGTCTCCAAGGTGCAGATGGCACCACATTATTTTGGGTAACTGACTCCCAGGTGGATGGGGAAGAGCTGCAGAAAGATCTCACCAAATTAAGTGAGTGGGCAAAAGAATGGCAGATGAAATTCACTGTTTCAAGGGCAAGTGCAAGGTAATGCACTTTGCCTAGGGTAAAATAACCTCAACTGGACAGACTCGGCGCTGGCTCCTGAGCTAGCTCTCAGGAAAGAGATCTCGGGGTCATGGTGGGTAACTCTGAAAACATCTTCTCCATGTACAGCAGCAACCAAAACAGAGGGCATTTTCCTTTTCAATGCCTTTTTTAATGATGCCCAAATATGCTGGGCATCATTAAGAAAGGCATTGAAAGGAAATGGAGAGCATCCCCGGGCCATTATACGCAAATCCATGGTGCGCCTACATCTTGAGCCCTGTCTGCAGTTGTGGTCCCCACGTCTCCAAAAGGATGGAGTAGAAATAGAAAAGGGCAACCAAAATGATGAGCGGCCTCGAGCAGCAGCCGTGTCAGGAAAGACTGGGAGGGCTCGGCCTCTCCAGTTTGGGAAGAAGAAGGCTAAGCGGGGATATATAAGAGCTCTACACAACTATGAAAGGTGAACAAAGGAACAGGGAAAAGGCCTTTTACAGTCATTGAGGGCAGGCTACTGTGGTTTTGAGAGTGAACTAATCACCTTCGAATGAACCAGTCGTGTTTCACAATGCCGCCTAAATTCTATGAATGCATGTCTGGTTTCCTGCGGGACTGTACCAGCATCCAATCGTTTCGCTCGCGGATGCGCGGTATGCATCTCGTCGTCTCGGGAAGTGGCCTCAGACCTTTTGCTGAAGTCTGGGTTATGAAACCACTTCCTCTCACTGCTCGCTGGCTGACGGGTTACTAATAGGTCACACACGTCTGTCTTCAGAAGCCGCATCTACACGAGCGGCGGACTGTGCAGTTGTTACTGCGCCGTCATTTAGTACTTGCACGGCCAACTGCTAAATGACTGCGCAGTACCGTCCCTGCATGGTTTTTCTGGATGCTACTGCATAGCAGCAATGAGCTACTGCGCAACACTGCTGCCCCCAACACTACTGTGCAGTAGTGTCACGTCACGGTTAGTGCCCCCCAATGCTACTGAGCAGTAGTGTCACATCACACTTCGTGCTCCCCAATGCTACTGCGCAGTAGCGTCACGTCATGGTTTGTGCCCAACACTACTGTGCAGTAGTGTCACATCACGGTTCGTGCCCCCCAACACTACTGCGCAGTAGCATCACATCACGGTTCGTGCCCCCCAACACTACTGTGCAGTAGCGTCACGTCACAGTTAGTGCCCCCCAACAGTACTGCGCAGCAGTGTCACGTCACAGTTAGTGCCCCTCAACACTACTGCGCAGTAGCGTCACGTCACAGTTAGTGCCCCCCAACACTACTGCGCAGCAGTGTCATGTCACAGTTAGTGCCCCTCAACACTACTGCACAGTAGCATCACGTCACGGTCAGTGCCCCCCAACACTACTGCGCAGTAGTGTCACGTCACGGTTAGTGCCCCCCAACACTACTGCGCAGTAGTGTCACGTCACGGTTAGTGCCCCCCAACACTACTGTACAGTAGCATCTCATGTAGATGCACCGAGAGATACACAAAATAGCTAATTCATTATGTTGAGGCGTAAGATAGCCCCACTTGTGTTATGCTATAGTATCCATGTTTGCCACTGCTGGGCTACGGGGACCACTGGTGCGACCCAGCACAGTACTCGTGTTCTTGCACCATGGTGCTGCACTTGCCACGCTGAGTCGCTGGGGCTACATCTCCACCTCTGTGGCTGTGGAGGTCTATTAGCCAGAGCTGTGGGACATGGGCTGCCTTCTCTCTGCTCTCCCACATGCAGAGCTGCCTTCAGCACGTACTAGCCTGGCAGGGTAGCAGGGCTTTCCCTGGGCCAGTGGCACCGGGTGCAACCTGTGGATTTTCTACCCTCCCAGCAGGTGCAGTGACGCTGAGCAAAGCTGAGGAGCAGCCTCCTGAGGAAGGGCCTGCAAGCCTGGAGCTGCTGCCAACACCCCCAGGCAGACTGGGGGAGAGGGGCTCCCCGACGCCTGAGCCCAGCCTGCTGCAGGAGGGGCAGGGCAGGCCTCCAAAGCAGAGCGAGAGCGTGGAGGTGAGTAAGGGCCCAGCTATAGTTGGAGACAGAGCCCATGAGGAGCCAGGGGTGTGGAAAAGGATTTGGAGATCAGAGAGACCTAACAAGTCACAGGAGGAAGCTTTCCTAGTGACAGAGGCGGCGTGCCACCATGCCATCAGGGAGGGACCCTGGGGAAAGCTCAGGAGCTCGTTGCACCTCCTCCTCCACCTCGAGTCCCCAGCACGTGGCCAGGCCAGGTGTGTGCCACGCTGTCCTTGCTCTGGACCACATGGGCACAGCTGGAGCAGCTCTTGCCTGACCCAGCCACGTGCTGGGGACTCGGGGTCAGGTGCAAACCGTGCCGACTGCCCCAGCTGTGCCCACGTGGCACGGCCTGAAGCGGTGCGTGGGAATGCAGCACAACACCGCATTTGCAGCAGTCACACCCCGACCAGGCCCCAGCCTGGTGTGGGTGACGGATACAGGGAACACCGGTGCTTGCACAACCCATAAGACAATGAGATGAATCCTAGCCCCAGCCCCCTTGCCAGTGGTGTCTGAGCATCCCAGGTGAAGGATCCCCTCCAGGCCCAGAGCTGTGCTTTGTGCCTTGTGAAATCCAGATGTTTCCTCACTCCAGGAACTGCCACGCTGCAGTGTCTGGGAGTGGAGCTGGATTGCCGCAGTTATCTCTGTTTTCAGGCTGATTTTTTTCTGCACTGAATCCCAGCCCTGTCCCAAGCCATTAGAAATTCATGCTCCCCGTCTCTGCCTCTAGTCCTGCCCTTTTTCCACTCCTCCATCCAGCACGCCAGGGAAGGCTGCAGCAGTACCTGCTTAGGTAGGACGTCCGCCAAGAGGTCCCCTGTGTTGCATGGGGACAGTAAATCCTCCCCCTAGACTCTAGGCCCTCCAGAGCGACATGGGAAGCAAAGGGAGACTCCTGACACCACCCTGCAAGGTCCTGGACTTCCCTGGGGTTGTGTCTGGTGGAGAAGGATAAACCCCTGGGTTCCCCTCTTCCAGGCAGGGGGGTTTCCTTATGAGTCGCTGCCATGAAGCCAGCTTCTCCAGGGGCACGCAGGGTGCCTGCAGCAGAGAGGCTCTGCTGGTGACACAGCCTGTGCCGGTGGATAAGGTAGCTGAGCCGCCTCCTCGGACGAGAAGGGCTAAAGCAGACAAATGGACTCTTCTGTCTTCCGAGATGTATCTGCATCCCATGTCAGCTGAATACCGGAGAGGGTTGCATCCCCACCCGGCAGAGCTGAGCTGGCAGCCCTTTTTAGTGCGGTGCAAGGCTCGGGGCTGTGGGGTTGGATAGGGCTGAGTGTGTAATCCTTGTGACCGCAGCTCCGGGAGGCCTTTGAGGACGTGGCCGTGTATTTCACGCGGAAGGAGTGGGAACGGTTGGAAGATGGAGACAAGGGGCTTTACCGGGACCAGATGCTGAGGAATTACCAAGCCCTCATTTCCCTGGGTAACCTTCTCTTTCTTGCTTCTCCCTGGAGCCGTGTGAGCTTGGCAATGTCCCCTTCCTCTCCTCGTTCTTTTACAGTCTCATTGTTGCGAAGTTTGGGATGGTGATTTCAACCCCCGCTGTTTTCTCATTGCCCAGGTCTCTCCTGTTTTCATGCATTACTTTGCTTAGGTCTTCCTCCTGGTCTAACCCCTGGTGCTTCCATGTGCAGCAATTCCTTCGCAGGATGATCTCCCTTTGCCCTCCCAGCACCTCTGCACTATCTCCAATGCATTGTTTATAACATTTTAGCAACAACATATGTGTGTGTGAGTGTATAGAGGTGCATATATGTGTGTGTGTGTGTAGGGGTGTGATGTGTATGAGTCTATCTATGTGTGTGTGTGTGTGTGTATATATATATATAGGTGTGTGTCTAGGGGTGCATATATGCGTGTGTGGGTGTAGGGGTCTATCTATCTATCTATGTATTTGTGTATGTGCATATATATCTCTCTCTTTATATGTGTGTGTGTGTGGGGGGGGTGTATATATACATGGGTGTGGGTTTGTATGCATGTGTGTATGATATAATACTAATGGCTTTCTTTCTGGCGTGTCACACATCACTGCACCTCTGCCCGTTTTCCATGGTGCTACAGTGAGATTTACATCCTTTATACACTTCTGCGTTGTTGATGCTGTCCATGACATGCGACAATCCTGCTTACCTGGAGGACACAGACCAGGCATCTGTTGAGGGTTTCTGCCTGTAGTGCTTTTCTTTCCATCCCAAACATCCGCCTTCCCTATTTCTCCGAGCCCCCAGTAGAAGGCGTGGGTTCATTGGCTTTCTCCCGCACATCCCAGCTTGGCAACGGAGGGAGGATCACCAAAAATCCCCACCCTTTCTGCACGTCTTCCAACAGGCTATCAAGGTCCCATGCCGGACTTAATCCGCCGCATCCAGCGAGGGGAGGTGGATCTCTGGGTCTGGGATGATGAGGACTGCAGAGAAAGCTCGTGGTCCAAGGGCTCATCCCCAGGTGAGTCTTATCAGTGCCTCTGCCCTACCTCCCACTCAGGAGCGGGAAGCCTGTGAACCTAATTTGACCTGCTTCCCCTCTCGTGCGTTGTCCAGGCAGGTTTCACTTCCACTCCTTGCAATTCAGTAATATGGGGACGGGCAACTGCTCCCTGCACCTTCCGCTCATGGGTGCTGTTGGGGCATGAAACCTCCCGTCATCCATGGCTCTTGTCACCTTCCCTTCTGGTGTGTGCAGACAAGACCAGCTCATCCAGGTGGGTCTAAAGCACCACCGTTCTCCCCAGTCAGATGCATTCAGAGCTAGGACAGAAAACGGATTCAAAGTTGATTGCCTAAAGGCAGGTTAGCATGGCGCACCACACCATCCCTGCATCCCCAAGACTGGGACGCCTAGGAAGCGGCCCTCATTTTCACAGGGTGCTCACGGGCTAAGACCGAGCCCTGCTCTGAGGCTCATCCTAGCCTAGGACAATAGCCACTTTCCCCGAGCAGGACAGGGACTAATATCCAGGGTCCCTTCCCCACCCAGCAGGTGCCGAGGTGCTCCGCGGGGAAGAGGAGCAGCCTCTTGAGGAAACCCTGGAGCTTCTGCCGACTTCCACAGAAGAGCAAGCCGGGGAGAGGCTTTTCTTGAAACCTGAGCGAGGCCCGTTGCAGGAAAGGCAGGCCCCACCTGAAGAACAGGGGGCGAACGTGGCTGTGAGCCAGGAACCCTCTCCACAGGTCTACCAGAGCAGCATGAGGGCAGAGCTTGGAGAGAGCCGGGGGTTTGGAGACGGCGTGGAGGAGCCGAAGGTCCCGGAGATGCACCTGCAAGAGAAGTTACAGCCGAGCGAGCCTGGGGTGGGGGACCTCTGGGGAAAGCAGCAACTTGCCATCCAGCACGGAGAGAGAGCCCAGCACGGGAAGTTTTTGGAGTGCCTGTTGCACTTGGCTTTACACGAGAGAGCACACGCGCCTCCCGAGCACGGGAAGTGCTCTGCTCACCTGGCCACCCCCAGCAAACTCCACCTGGGAGAGGTGCTGCCCGTCTGCACCCAGTGCGAGAAGACCTTCGTGGCCCAGCACCTGCACCTCCTCTCCGGGCAGCACCTGCACCGCTGCGGGGACTGTGGGAAGACCTTTGGTGACCGCTCCCGCCTGGCCCGGCACCGCCTTATCCATACGGGCGAGAAGCCCTACCGCTGCCCGGAGTGCGGCAAGCGCTTCAACCGCTCCTCCAACCTGGCCCAGCACCGGCGCATCCACTCAGGGGAGAAGTCCCACCGCTGCCCGGACTGTGGCAAGGGTTTTGGGCGCCCACAGCACCTGGCCCGGCACCGGCGCCTCCACTCCGGGGAGCACCCATACGGCTGTGCCAAGTGCGGCCAGAGCTTTATCTGCCCCTCAGATCTGGCCCGGCATCGGCACGTGCACGCCGGGGAAGGGCCGCACCGCTGTGACCACTGCGGGAAGAGCTTCAGCAGCCGCTCCAGCCTGGCTCGGCATCAGCGCATCCACACGGGCGAGAAACCCTACCAGTGCCCCGACTGCGGGAAGAGCTTCAACCAGGCGTCCCACCTGGCCAAGCACCGGCGCCTCCACTTGGGTGAGAATTCGCTCAGCTGTCCTGACAGCCGGAAGGGCTTCGGGGGCCAGGAGCACCTGGCCTGACATCCGTGCATCCAGCCACCGGACCAGCTGTGACTCTGGCCTCGTATGGACATCATTTCTCTTAGCAGACCCACTGCTCTCCAAGGAGTAACCACGCATGTACAGATGCTCAGATATTTTATCCCGGAGTAAAAATGGGCACTCCAGGGGAAAAAGTGACCTGGGAACAACCAGGGTTAAATCTCTGGCCATGCACAGACATTCAGTTTCTCCTCCAAGAGTCTCTGCTCTCCCAGAAGAAGGCGTGAGTGTACAAACGTTCAGGATTTTCCTCCCAGGGCGAATATGGTGGATCCAGGAGCAAAATTACCTGGGTTAAATCAATCCCAGGAGAATTGCTCCTGGGAGAGCAAACATCTGTACAGGCCATGGGCAGTCTGAGGTAGCTGATCGGGGCTGCTCTATGCACTATTGCCATCTGTTGCATGACCACCGCGTGCCCTCGGAGGCCGGGGGTCGGGGCACGGCAGCGCCAGTGCTGTCAGCAGTGGGAGCATGGCGGCGGCGAGTGATGAGCTCCCACAGGTGGTGCAGCACTGACAGCAGCGGGGACAGGCGGATGGCAAGTGCCAACCAGCTGTCGGTCACCGTCCGCAGAAGCCGATGGTGGCGAGGGGGGTGGCAGTGAGCGGTGACCACCTGCAGGCGCCGCCGGCAGTATCAGCGGCACTTTTTGCAGGCCGTGCACTGACAAATTCAAGGGGTGCATGTTCACTCGCGTGCATCCCCTACTCATTGCCAATGATCTGTTGCCAGGCAGACTAAGGGAGCCGGCAGAGTATACTGAGAGGGGTGCACAGCCCCAGCCCCTTTGCCCTGGCTGCAGTGTCAGCACTACAAGCTATTCACTATTTAGGACCTCAGCATTCAAGGGTCTCTACACCTGGCTCCGAGTACGTTTTTCTACTATGACAACAGGCCACATTCATTAAATGCATATACACGGCCTCTGCCTGCAAGGGGGACAGGCTTTGGGGACTTTGGGTTGCCTCTCCTGGGTCAGGCTTTTGGATTGCAAGAATATGGACACTTACGGCTGGGAAAGCATCCCTGCTCTCCACCCTGATTCCCACCTCATACTACCTATTTTGCAGACGAGCTCGTGCCCATGTTGCTGCCTCCCTCTGAGCCCATTTCTGCAGGTCTTGTCCTTCAGTCTCTCCACAATGAGGTGTCATGATGCCTGGGTGCCTGCTGCTCCCCTCATCCTGCTTTCCCCTGCTCCCTTGTTTCTAAAGCCTTCTCTGCTCGTAATGCCTCGAACTAAACCCGGTGTTTCTATAGGTGTTACCTGTTCTCCATGACATACTAATGGACCGGGGAACAGAGCCCCTTTCAGGGACCAAGGACTCCGATTCCCTAGCTCCTTCCCCTTCCAATGAAATCACTGAGATCCAAGGGTTGTTCCCAGTAATTGGGAGCCGGAGTCAGTTGCACCGGGGGCATTGCTGTGCAGCCAGGACCCTGGCCTGGGGGCTTTTGGAAGGAACCTCTGGGCAGAGGGCATGGATGAAAGGCAGGTTGTTGGGGTGAAGGAGGTAGCTGCCCTAGCAAGTGTTGCCCGTCCTGTGAAGAGTGTGAGAGAGACTGATGTGTGGCACGCTGTACTATTCCCATCTAGGTCCCTTTGCTGCTCCCAAAGTTATTGATTCTCCAACAGGGGCTACCCGAAGAAGCGAATTACCCATCATCAAGCACAGTCTTTCCTTCATCCCTTTTCCACTCGTCCTGACAAGTCCACTTGCCCTATCTTGCAAAGGTTTTTTTGTAAAGGAAATAAACCTTGTGACTCGAATGACCCTCAGTGCTTTCGATGGGCTGTCTGGTTTGTCTCTGCACTGGAGGTGGCCACAGACCGAGGGAGGGCATGGGCCTTTTTGCCACGCCTTTGGAAAGTGCCCAATGCTCGGTGAATTTCCCAAGGGTGGTGGGCGTAGGTGAGGGTGCATGGGTCAAAGAAAGTGCAATGCGAAACACTGCAGGATGGCATCCTTGGGGAAGGTCTGTCAAAGGCTGCTGTCAGTCTGCCCCGCTCTAAGTGGGAACCAGGCCTCTCAGGCCGGGCACCGAAAGTTGGCCAGGAGGGATGCTACCTGCCGCATCGCCTAGAAATGGGGGGGCCTTAACTATGCCAGCATAATAGACCTTGTTAGTCATTGGCAGACCTTTGGTGGCCCATCAGCACTCCCAAGTGCTCGCCGCCCCTCAAGCCTGAGCAAACCCTGCCCGGGGGAGGCCGGGCAGATTCACGCTGCCTGAGCGCATCTGCCATAAGCAAACAGACGTGGGCAGCATTAAAGAAGCCCTGGTTTTTTATTGCCTTCTGCTGCGGCCGCAAACACGAGCAGTTGCGGTGCGGCAGAAGGTGCGGGCGTCTATTTGCTTTCACTTTATGCCTCCATAAAAACATTTATGGTGGTACAAAGGTGACATCTCTTGCCGCCCTGCATCGAAGCTACTTTTCAGCCCGGCTACCTGTACCCTTACCAAGCAGGCTGGCTCTGGACTGGGAGTACTGGGGAGTTAAGGGGGGAGATGCTCAGAGCAGGCTGGCTCTGGACTGGGAGTACTGGGGAGTTAAGGGGGGAGATGCTCAGAGCAGGTTGGCTCTGGACTGGGAGTACTGGGGAGTTAAGGGGGGAGATGCTCAGAGCAGGCTGGCTCTGGACTGGGAGTACTGGGGAGTTAAGGGGGAGATGCTCAGAGCAGGCTGGCTCTGGACTGGGAGTACTGGGGAGTTAAGGGGGAAATGCTCAGAGCAAGGGGCAGATGAGATCAGCTGCACCGGGGAGGGGAAGCCACGGCCCTGATTTGGCACCTGGCGTCTGTCCACGCGGGCTTCTTTAGGAGCACGTGGAGAGCGCGAGTGCAGATCTGCAGGCTCTGATGCTGGGAGATCCCCCAGGCACAGAGATGGATATTAAATGCACTGAGCCACGCCAGCCTAGTCTACGTTGGAGCCCTCCCCAAGTATCCCTCCCAATTTGGGGCTGTGCTTACTGCCCTTCACCCACCCTACCGTGGAGGGACCATTGTCCCCTTCAGAAAATTATCTGGATTTTTTTAAGCCCTTCTGCTGAAAAGGAACCAGCCATGTGAGGGGCAAGGGGCTTTTGGTGGGGTTATGGTGGAACAGACCCACAGGCTCAGTCTCCTTGGGCTGGTGAGACAGTTAATTCCTGAATATCCGACTTTTTTTCTATTCCCCCCCCACCAAAAAAAAAGATAAGACTTGCTAGGCAGACCGGTGCTGGCACGTAACAAGCACAGCAGCGCGCCGCAGAGGAGGCTTGGGAGCACCCTGGGACAAAGCAGCTGAGACCCGATTTGGGGATGTTTCATTTATTGAGCATCTCACCCAGACTGGCTCTCCTGCAGGAGCAGGGGACGTAGAACGAGACAAGATAATGAAGCGCAGTAAAAACCGTAGGTTTCCTTGCACTTGCTCAGGGCAGATCTCTGCCAGAAACACTTCTGCCACTGCGCACAGTGGCACGGCTTTTTGCCCTTGTGCACGTGCCAGTGACACAAGCGGGGTGCAAGAAAACAGCTTCTACCCCATGTGCACGCGCTGGTGTTTGTTGAGATTGGACCTCTTAATGAAGCCCTTCCCGCAGTGGGCACAGAGCAGCTTCTCCCCCGTGTGCACACGCAGGTGTTGCACGAGCGTGGAGCTCTGCACAAAGCTCTTCCCGCACTGGCCGCAGGCGAAAGGCTTCTCGCCCGTGTGCACGCGCAGGTGGCTTGTGAGCTTGCAGCTCTCGGTGAATCTCTTCCCGCACTGGCTGCAGGAGAAGGGCTTCTCGCCCGTGTGCACGCGCTGGTGCCGCATGAGGTTGGAGCTCTGCGTGAAGCTCTTCCCGCACTGGCTGCAGGAGAAGGGCTTCTCCCCCGTGTGCACGCGCAGGTGCTGCGTGAGCGTGGAGCTCTTGGTGAAGCTCTTCCCGCACTGCAGGCAGGAGAACGGCTTCTCCCCCGTGTGCACGCGCAGGTGACTCGTGAGCGTCGATCTGTTGCTGAAGCTCTTCTCGCACTGGGGGCAGGAGAAGGGCTTTTCCCCCGTGTGCACGCGCACGTGCGTGGTGAGTTGGGAGCTCTGCGTGAAGCTCTTCCCGCACTGGCTGCAGGAAAATGGCTTCTCCCCCGTGTGCACGCGCAGGTGATTGGTGAGGTGGAAGCTGTGGGCGAAGCTCTTCCCGCACCGGCTGCAGGAGAAGGGCCTCTCCCCCGTGTGCACGCGCAGGTGATTGGTGAGGTCGGACCTCTTGATGAAGCCCTTCCCGCACTGCGGGCATGAGAAGGGCTTCTCCCCCGTGTGCCTGCGCAGGTGCTGCGCGAGCGTGGCGCTCTTGGCGAAGCTCTTCCCGCACTGGCTGCAGGCGAATGGCTTCTCCCCCGGGTGCACGCGCTCACGCTGCACGCGCAGGGGGCTCCTGGCGAAGCTCTTCCCGCCGTGTGGGAAGGGGAACGCCTTCTCCCCCGCGTGCACGCACGTGTGGCTTTGGAGGTGATCCCACGTGGTGAAGCTCTTCTTGCACGCGGCGCAGCGGTACAGCGGCTCCCCCACGTGCACACCTCGGTGAGCTCGGAGGTCGCTCAGGGTGTCAAAGCTCTTCCCACACTCCGGGCAGAGGCGCGGGCGATCCGCGCAGTCAGTTCCCTGGTGCCCGAGGAGAAGGCACGCGTGGTGGAAGGTATCCTCATGCGCAGCACACGCGTGGGCAGTCTCCCTCCAGCGGGTTCCCCGGTGGGCCCCAAGGTCCTGTTTGTCCCCAGGCTTTCCACATATATGCAGCCCCTGCCCCATGGGAGCCATGCCTTTGTGGCTCTTCAGGTCTCTCTGCCCTTCACATCCATCGCTACTCCTTTGGGTCTCTGCTCTTCTGCGTCCCGGGTGGGTGTGGAGCTGGTTTCCAGCCGGCGGCAGCTTCCGCGCGGCAGGCCCTTCCTCGGCTCTGCCCACTGTCTCGGCATCTGCTGGGTAGAGACAGGAGCCCCCAAATTAGTCCCTGTGCAGCTGGCAAAGGGAAAGATCTGCTATTCCCCGTGCTAGGATGTGCCCCGGGGCACGGCTGGGTCTCAGCTACGTTGTAAGAACAAGGGGTCCAGTTCTCTATGGCTTCACGGCTTGGACCCTGTGTGCCCCACTTGCGGAGCACAACGTGGTGGGAACAAGGAGGTGCTTGTATCCCTCCAGGCCCGAAGGCTTGTGAATCCCGGTTGCACCTAGTAGGCATTTCGTGCACCTGGAGAGATTATTCGAACACTGCCTGTTACAGGGAGCAGGAGACTTCCAGTTCGGACTAAGCAACAGGACCGGGATCCCCAGCCTCTCTACAGCCCAATCTTTAATAACCCCCGGAGGGTTTCTGCCCTCCCCGATGGCCACCACAGGGCAATTCGAACACGACCATGCCCTGCCAGAGCGGGGAATGCAGGTAGAGTGGAGCTGGGTTGGACCGGGTTGGGTTGCATTACGTGCATTGCCGAGGAAAGGGGGAAATTTAAACCTCGTGGTACCGCAGGTTTGTACGTGAAAACAAGGCAGCCGGTCGGCTTTGTCCCTAGCATTTCATAACTTGGTTATTTGGCCCTCCCTGAATCTCATCCAGACGCTTCGTGGAAAATGTGGACACCTGCTCCACAAGCGGAAGAATCAAAGGGAGTGACTGCAGTGCCATTTTCCAGACGGTGCAATGCTGTGAATGAATGCCCGCCCAATAAGATCAAGTAATGGCAATTTAAAAAGCAATCCAGGCAGCTACCCCTAAAGCAGCTGAATGGTTATCAAATTTAGATATTACTCGATGAACGTTGTCACCCTAAAATGGCCTATGAAAGAGAGAGACTTCACTACGGGCAGGCCCTCCCTTCCATGACAAGCCCTTGCCGACATGCCTCCAGAGACAGGGATCTGAAGGGCTGAAGGCAGATCTCCCATGTAGCGGGCCCTGCGGACGGGGTAGAATAAGGGATCGGGTCCCTGTCCCTGCATCACGCAAATACACACACCTGCCTGGACGCACAACTGCCCGGACAACACAGATCTGGCCGAGCTGTGCGATGTCAGGACTTCGTGGGACTCGCTCCAGGCAAGTTTCCAGTTCCAGTTCCCACGGGGCAGTTTCCAGTTCCCACGGGGCAGTTTCCAGTTCCCACGGGGCAGTCGCAAGTACTGAGCTGGGCAGGGATGCCAGGACTCACCGAGGGACACGTCCTCAGACAGCGAGCTTCCTCCACCTTCCTCATCATCGCAGGCCCAGAGCTCCATCTCCCCTCGCTGGATGCGGCAGATTAAGGCTGGTGTGGGACCTCGGCATCCTGTGTCGGGGAGGGTAGAGGGGATGGTTATTCCATCATCCACGACCCAGTTTGGGCTTGGAGAAAGGATCCAGTGGACTCAGATACTCCTGAAAGGAGGACACTTAGCAAGAAGGACATGTAAAGTAGTGTGGGAGCTCTGTATCTTGTTCAGGTTATTCCACCGTGCAGTGCCCGATTCAAATTTGGAGAATGGATTCAGTGGACCGAAATGTCCTCCTCTCCACTCCTTTGAATCCTCGTGACAATGTTGAAGAGAAAAGAGAAGACACTGCAGGCAGAAACCTTCGCTGGATCATGCCCTCTGTCACCCAAGTAAGGGAATGGTGGTCAAATGAAATATAAAGCATCGGTCCCTCAAAAAACTCACCAAAGAAGGTGGGCAGAGATGCAGTGGTCTGTGATATGCCGGGAGGAAAAAAGGATGCTTTTATAGATTTTCCAGATGCGAATTTGATTTGAAGCAAGAGATAGTGAACATAGTCATGAGAGCACATCCAGCTCATTTTATTAGGGTAAATCCAAGTGAAAAAAAATGGAAATTGATTTATTCTCAATAAATAAAGGTTTGCAGGCATGGGTTGTGTTTGGGAGAGAAAATAACTAATTTGGGCACCGCATAGGAAAGGACGATGCTATAGCAGCTGGAGAGGCAACCTTAGCGGTCTTTTCATCCGATGGGTGAAGGTGATGCAGAGATGTATGTACTTAGGATGCAGTCCATTTGCATTAGGGACATGGATAAAAGGAGGAAGACGACACATTTTTGCAGAATGAAAAGGCCCACAGGATGGCACCAGGCAACCCAGTTTCCCAGCAAAAGGACGATGACAAAATCACCTCCATTCAATAAAAAGGGGTTGCAGGATCACTACAAGTAGAGTCATAACCAAACTCAAAGGCTGATACCTTGTGAGAGCAACGTGGGTCCACACATTCTCATACCTGCCGACTTGGGGCTATTCTCCAAGATTAAATAAAGCAAGAGAATATCAGAGAGAGGAAGAAATGGTCAATGTTAACATAAGCAGAAAGCCCAGACTTTTTAGCAAGCTTTATCCTATAGAAAGCATTTAATGCAGATTCACTTTGGGATAGGTAGCCATGTGGAACTGGACCCTTGTTCTTACAACCTAACTGAGACCAGCTGTGCCCTGGGGCACATATTAGATGCCTTCCTGCACAGTCACACTGTGTGCGCTCCGACTTGGGAGTAACTTTGCGCCGCACACAGCGTGACTGCGCAGTAACACCTACATGTGTAGATGCCAATTTAACAGCTGCTTACTGCGCAGTAACTTCCTGTGCAGTAAATGCACGTGTAGACACTCCCAGTACGTTCATATACTCAGCCTGTGGAAGTGCCCTTAGCATGAGGAGAGGAAGGGGAATGGTGGGTTTGCACTTAATGAAGACAACTATCCGAGATACCAGATTCAACATGGATGTTGACTAAATATAACGCCACCTTTCTCCTTCAAACGGAAAGGGAGCAATTGCCCAAGTTGCAATGACAGGAGAATAAAAACGACATAGTCACTCATTCCAGACCGCGCATAAATGATTGTATAGAAGAAGGGGACATTTCTGATCTCGCGCTGCTCTAGGGAGGAAGCAAAAACCAGAGCCTTACCCAGGGACACGAGGGCTTGGTAATTCCTCAGCATCTGGTCCCGGTACAGCCCCTTGTCTCCAGCGTCCAGCAGCGCCCACTCCTCCCGCGTGAAGTACACGGCCACGTCCTCGAAGGCCTTGGGGAGCTGCAGTCACAAACATCACACCATCAGCACCTCCGGCTCCAGCCTCCACCAACCTGAGTCTTACTCCTCAGCTGACACAGGGAAGGGTCTGGTGTGGATGCGGCTCTACGGACAGAGAAGCGTGCAATTGTCTGCTTTAGCAAGGGGTCGGCGCAGCTATTCCCTCTGCCAGCGTATGCTGCGTCTACAGGGGGCACTGCCACTGCAACGATGCCAGCAGAGGCCGCGGTCCAGGTGCCCCGAGTCTCCCCTGGGGAAGTGGTTTTCACAGGGGGAGCACCCTGCCTGCGAGGGGGACCCTGGGGTTTACCCGTCTCCACCAGGCACCACCCAAGAAACACTGGGTGCTGGCGATGCCCAGAGTCATCTTCCCCCGCTTCTGCTGAGGCTTTGGGGTGGCGTGCTCTACAGACCGCAGATCCCGGGAGATTTACCGCCCCCACAAAACACAGGGATCCTCCCTGCTGGTGTCCTGCTTGACCTGGGGCTGCTGCAGCCATCCCTCTTGTGTCCAGCCGCGGCGTGGGACCCTGGATTTTCCTCCGGTGGGTCAGGAACACGGCTCACTCCGAGCAAGCGGCCAGCTCGCGGGCTGGAAGGAGCCTGCTGGGCTTAGGAGCAGCTCCTCGGGACGAACCTGGTGGGGTCGGCTGAGGAGACTCCCCACCCCCTGCTCCCTTGTGCTGCCTGGTTGCCAAAGAGTGCCCGGAGGTCTCTCCCCTGACATCCCCAGTCTTAAATGCTCTCTTGAAGCACCCCTTCGAGGAAGCGGAGGCTGCCCTGGACCCACAGATGCTGACACCAGCACTTCCAGCCCCCGTCTCTCAGGCTATCTGTACTTAGCAGCGAGCTCCTGCTTCCCATCAGGCCCTCCCTGCCTCTCTCGCTGGTGAAGCTTCCTCTTGCATCCCCAGCTCCTCTAGCCCTTCCCCGCACCCCCAACTCTTGCTGGGCTTTACCCTGGCTCCACGTCCACACCCCACACACCGTGCTGAGGGCCACGATCTCTCTCTGCTGCGGGCACCACCGCTGCTGGGAGAGACGGGGAAGCAAACATGCGGAGACAGGGGATCAGCATTGATGGGGGTGAAACCCCTTCACCTGGAGCGTGAAAAGCCCCAGTTGAAACCCCTCGGCCAGGGCCACTGCCTCAGCACAGGTCTCCACACTGGGCCCTCACTCCCAGCTCTGCATCTCCCGGGGCAGGGCTTGCTCCAGCACCTCCAGCTCCAGCATCGCTCCCTGCCGCGGCGCTGGGGCTGCAGGCGGCGCTGGCACAGCTCCCGCGAGCGGCCGCACACCTCCCGTGGCCCCGTGGCTGCCTGGACCAGACGCCCCAGGCCAGGGGGACTGAGCCCGGAGACATGTTTGACACCACAGGCTCAGCACAGAGACACTCACCTGCCAGTGCCGGACAGGCTCCTCCAGCCGCTCCTGCTTGACCCACTGCGGTGCTGCCCACCTTGGGGACGCGCTGCCTGTCCCTGTCCAGACAGCACAATGGACTGGCCTTTCCCACTCGGCTCCCGCCCTGGACCCGGGGCCAGCCAGGTCCTGCTCCTCCATCGCCACTGGCGCCGGGAAGGGGAAGCCCACAGCTGATGTTGGCTCCAGCTCCGCAGCCATCTCCTCTGGGTGTCCGGGCTCCTGCGGGAAGGAGACAGCGGGTGTTGTTGTGTGACCAGGACCCACCACCGCAGAGGCCAGCCCCACTGCCCCTGGCCTGGCCCGCACCGAGGGGCCACGGGTGTCCTGCCCCGACACGGAGCATAGGGAGCGGGTTGCACCCCCAAGTACCCCCCAAGCCTCACGGCCCCCATGCACTGCCAGTGCCTCTCACTCCCAAGCTGCAGCCCCCCATCCTTGCCGGTGCCCCTCACTCCTGACCTGCAGTCCTCTGGCTCCTCCTCCCACCAGGCCTGCCCCAGCTGGGAGAGGGAGGACGGAAGGGCCTGGATTTAGCCCCAGCATCACGTCCTGCTGCAGCTCCGCCCCGGCCCGGCTGGCCCCGGCTGCAGCTGCAGCCTGGAGGGGGTGCGGGGAGAGGGAGCAGCAGCCGCAGAGCAGGGGCAGAGCCTGGCGGGGCCGGGCGGCACAGACCTCACCCTTGCCCCAGCAGTGCTGCCCCTGCGTCGGCACCTGGCATGCTGTGCCCAGGTCCGGCCCCCACCCCCCAGCAAGCATGGAGAAGGTGATTAGGAAGCGTCAGCATGGATTCAATAGGGGCAAGTCCTGCCTGACCACCCTGGTTGCCTCCTGCCATGAGACGACTGTTTCTGTGGATGCGGGGAGACCAGCGGATGCTGTGTGCAAGGCTGATTTTATCAAGGCTTTTGGTACCGTCTCCCACAATGTTCTTGCAAGCAAGCTAAGGAAGTCTGGGTTGGATGAATGGGCTGCAAGGTGGATAGAAAAATGGCTGAGGAATTGGGCTCAGAGGGTAGTAATCAATGGCTCCACGTCTAGCTGGCAGCCGGTATCAAGGGCATCGCCCCAGGGGTCAGTCCTGAGGCCGGTTTTGTTCAACGTTTTCATCAGCAGCGACCTGAAAAATGGCATAGAGCACACCCTTAGCAAGTCTGCAGATGACACCAACCTGGGGGGAATAGCGGACACACGGCAGGGTAAGGCTAGGATTCAGAGTGACTTAGACACACTGGAGGATTGGGCCAAAAGAAATCTCATGAGGTTCAACGAGGACAAGTGCAAAATCCTGCCCTTCGGATGGAGCAATCCCACGCGTTGGGACAGGCTGGGGGGGACTGCCTGGGCAGCAGCTCTGCAGAGAAGGACCTGGGGGTTGCGGTGGACAACCCGAATATGAGCCAGCAGTGTGCCCTCGTTGCCAAGAAGGCTAACAGCATCCTGGGCTGCATTTCTTCATTGCAAGGGCTTAGAAATGCATTCCTTGAGGACCTGCTGCATGATTTTCCAGGGACTGAGGCAAGGCTGACTGGTCTGTAGTTCCCTGGATCCCCGCTCTTCCCTTTCTTAAAGATGGGCACTGTATTTGCCCTTTTCCAGTCATCTGGGACCACTCCTGGTCACCGTGAGTTTTCAAAGATGATGGCCAGTGGCTCTGCAATCACATCAGCCGACTCCCTCAGCACCCTTGGGTGCATCCCATCCGGCCCCAGGGACTTGCACGTGTCCAGCTTTTCTAAGCAGTTGCTTTCAGCACTGTTGGCTGCGCACCTCCTCCCCGGTTGTGTTGCCTGCTGCGGTAGTCTGGTAGCTGACCTTGTCTGCGAAGGCCGAAACAAACAAGGCATTGAGCACGGCAGCCTCTTCTGCATCCTCCGCCCCAAGGTTGCCCCCCCATTCAGCGAGGAACCCGCGCTTTTCCTGCTCCTCCTCTTGCTACCCACATGCTTATAGAAACCCTTCTTGTTCCCCCTTCACATCCCTCCTAGCTGCAACTCCAGTGCGCTTTGGCATGGCTGACTTCACCCCTGCACGCCCCAGCAATGCTCTTATACTCCTCCCTTCTTGTTTGTCCAAGTTTGCACCTCTTGCAACCTCCCTTTTTGCGATTTAGTTTCCTGCAGAGCTCCCTGCTAAGCCAAGCTGGTCTTCTATCATACTTGCTAGTCCTCCTGCAGATCGGGATGGTTTGCACTCTCAAGAAGGCTTTTCGGAAGTCCGGCCAGCTCTCCTGATTCAGACTGTCTTCCCGGGGGATCCTGCCCACCAGTTCCCTGAGGAAGTCAAAGTCTGCTTTTTGGAAGTCCAAGGTCCTTCCTCTGCTCCCCATCCCTCCTTTCCTGCAAGAGCCCGAACTCAATCATCCCGCGGTCGCTGCTGCCCAAGTTGCCATGCGCTACTACACTCCCCCCCAGTTCTTCCCTGTTTGGGAGCTAGCACCACTCCCGAGCGCTCGGCACACACGCCCTCAGCCAGCTGAACACGCCGCGGCCCTGGCTTGCCAACCTTCCCCGGCGCCGGCCCTGGTGGGGCCTTGCTCCCAGCAAACTGCTTGCAAGCTGCCCCGTTTCCTGCCCCTGTCGCCTCACTTACAGCACAGACACAAGTTACAGAAGGTGCTCTGCTTTGAAGCAGCTTTATCTGATTCCGCATGCAGCCAGGATTCGGATTTTTGCTGGATTGGGCCCTTTTCAAGCACGTTGCTGCCATGCACTTCTGTTTGCTCGTGGCTACAGAGTGCTTTCAAGGGCAAGATGGAGTGAAAACTGTTACATCTGTCCAGGCCCTAAATTTACTTTCATTTAATGCGGTATAATTTCATTTCATTTCATGTCTATGCTGCATTTCCTGTGGGGCGGGGAGGGAGGCCACCTATTCGTCAACTTAAGGAGTCCAGCAGGTAAGTTATTGGCACGCCTCAGGCGGGGAAGCTGCAGGAAAGGTGATCAGTGATTACTTGGGACAAATAATAATGAAAACAGGGACAGAAGTGGAGGTCAGAGGTTCATGACAAGAGTGCCAAGGGGGGACACCAACCCACAATTGAGTCCAAGGAGCCTGTGCACACTCCCGGGGGCAAGATGGGGTGGGGGTTGCAGTCATCAGTCCCCCCCCTCCCCTTTGCTCCCTGCTCTGGGAGGGAGGGGCATCCCAGTGCATTGTGGGATGGAGACACAGTGGCTGGGAGGAGGCTGAAGGTGCTGGTAAGAGGCAGGGGGAGGGGAGGCAGTGCCCCCCACCCCCGTGACTTCCTGCTCTGAAGCCAGGGGGGAAAAGGGGTGTGGGGGGGATCAGGCAGCAAAGGGTTACCACTGCTGCTGCCAGGACCACCCCCGTCATGTCCCCCCCCCCCATACTGCCTGCATGCCTAGGTGTCAGCAGTCTCTGTGCCTGTGTGTGTGCATGTGTGCGCGCCTGCATTTGCGTGAGCCTGTAGTCTTTGTGCCTTGTGTGTGCGCGCGTGGGTATGTGGTTGGTCTTTGTGCCTGTGTGTGCGTCTATGGGTGTGCTTCTGTGTCTCTTTGTGCACCTGTCTGTACATGTCTGTGCATGCATGTGTTTGTGTCCACGTGTCTGGGTGTGCATGCCTGTATGCCCATCTGTGCGCACATATATATGCACATGCTTACACAGACACGCATGCACATGTGCGTGTACCTCTCCCACAGGTTTTGTAAGAGAAGTTCGTCTCCTCGGATGCTGCCAAAGGATCTGAAGTGGCTTCCGCCCGGCAGAGCTTGTGCTACTGGGTTTTGGTTGTAGCCGTGCTGGTCTAAGGACATAGGCAGACACGGTTCTTAGAGTGATATCTTTTATTAGACCAGCTGAGTAACCTAAAACTCTTTTTCCAGCTACTCAGTTGGTCTAATAAAAGATATCACTCTAAGAACCTTGCCTATATATATCTATATAGATATATAGAGATATATAAATATAGATACACACAGACACGCACATATATACTTATAAATATACCTACATACACGCACATATATACTTAAACATATATATAAATTATATTTATGTGGCAGGGTATATGTGTGTATATATATGCATATCGCTTTCTATGTTATAAATTCTGTGTGTGTGTGTGTGTGTGTGTGTGTGTGTGTGTGTACATACAGTGCTAAAAGTTGCTCTATGGGCCTGAGGCCTATGACCCCACTGTGTGTCAAACAAGCTTATGTCCCATGGTGTGTGCACTGGCTCCCTGGACTCAGTCAAATATAGCTGTACTTGCTGGGCTTTGGCCCATGTCACAGACTGGTATGTCGAGGCCTGTGCCACAGTGGCAGAGAGCGGAGGCTGGAAGGGAAGGTGGGTTAGACTGGGTCTAACCAGGGCTTTCTCCGCTGCTCCTCTCCCTCCGGCAGCCTCCAGCACTTCAGGTCTGATTTAGGGTCTGTGCCCCACACGCCCATGCTCTCTCTTTCTATATAGCTCCAGATACATGGGTGTCTAGGTCTACAGGGTGCAAATCTGCCCTGTCTTCTACCTGATTTCAGACCAGCACGGTTACCTACATCTCCCTGCCCGCAGACAGGAATTCCAGGGAAGTGTTGGATGTGCTCTCAGGATGCTGAGGAAGGCTAGATTTCCTTTTCTGAATCTGAATGAGAGACACATACAATTCGAACAATTACAGGACAAATAAAACAAGTTATCTGGATGATTATTTGCCCAGGTTGTTAAGTTTATAGTGCGCATGGGCACGTATGTTTGTATCATTTGCTTTTATAAAGCGCGCGTACGCATGTGTGTATTCTAGTATAATAAGTGACTTAATTGGGTTGTCCGTGCACCTGCATGTCTGTCCGTCTGTCTGTCCGTCACACTGTTGGCCAACTGAACATCTGCCGCTGAGTGGAGGGGCAGTGATTGGCAGCATGGGCCGGGCTGCGAGTTTGTGCAGCTGCTGGGGAAGTTTGGGGCAGCTCGCACTGCTGTGTGCACCCTGGGAGGGCATGGAGGGGGCCTGTGCCCTGGATCTGTGTAGGGAGGTGGGGCGGGCTGCAGCTGTGGGCTGGGCCTGAGGCCAGGGCAGCACCGGGTCCTTCCCTGCGCGGGGCGGCTGCTCTCAGGGCAGGTGGCAGCAACACCGGGAGGGGGCTCCAGTGAAATTTGGGTGGTTGCAGCCCCCATCACAGCCCGCCTCCCAGCACAGCTGCTGTCTGCCCCGAGCGCAGTCCCCCCCCACCGGGACAGCCCAGGGCTGCCCTGGCCCCAGCTTGCAGCTGCAGCTCCCCAGGCCCTCCCCTCATGCAGATCCAGGGTCTCCCCCTTCCCCATCCACCACAACAGACTTACCAGCTGCACGCAGCTGTACCAAAAATCAGATTGGTAGTGGCTGATATGCCTCCTTAAAAATCGGCTATTAGTATCAGCCTCAAAAACTCTATCAGTGCACCCCTAATAACTTGCTGTTACAAAGTGTGCGTATACGTGTGTAGCTATCATTTGCTATATTCTAAAGTGTGAGCATAAATGTTTATATATAGCAAATATCCATTACATGTGCATGTGTCTATGTAGATCTCATTGCCTGTATTCTTAAGTGTGTCTGTGTATGTATCATATATGTAATTTGCTGTGCTCCATATGGTGTGTTTTGTGTGTGCATATATATACATACATACATAACATGTGTTTGTATATATACACACACACACACAGGTTTAGGACTAGGCTAGACAGGGATTGGTACGGGGCAGTTCAGGTAGGGGTGATCCTGCCTTGAGCATGGGGTCGCCCTCGCCGTGACTCCAGCGGTCCCTTCCAGCCCCACCTCTGACTCTCCGCGTGCACAGTCCAGGACGGTTATATTTGCTTTTTGCTTCCATCCGAAAAGCGGGCAACACAGCCTTAAGCCCCTCGCCTGTGAAGAAAGCTGCTCGCTTCTTTGAACCGGAGAAAAATACTGTTGCGTTACGTGAAGATGCGCGGCACGGCTGGCGGCCGCCTTGCCGAGATGCACGCGTGTTTACATGTACACTTTTATCCTCCTCTGCTCATAGCGTCATGCCAACTGCCTGCCCTTCCTCTTGAGGTGGAGGGAGCCGTACCCGGTGCACTGTGGGACTGGGGTGCAAATCCCGTTCAGAGGGCGAGGAGCAAACAGGTAGGAGGGTGAGCTGGGGATTAGGGGTCCGGCGGGGATTAGCTTCAGCTGGTGCGGCCTATACTCGCCCTGCCTTGCAGCGCATCGCCCCAGAACACGATGCATTTTTGCTGCTCGATGTAGGTCCAGGAGCCAGGCTTTCACCGGCAATCCCCCCTGCTCTTCACCTCCCGATAGCCACTGCACTGGGTGGAGCTTGCTCCCGGCTGCCTTGAATCCTGCCCTAGCTCTCCGTCTCCCGCAAAGAGTTAATTCCTCTTGGGCTGACATGTTATCAGTCCCTCCTCCTCTCCCCTCCACTTCCTTTGCTGGCGCTATATGGATAAAGGTCTGCATTTTCCCGGGAAGGGGAGGTGAAGATCGTGCGTCCCTTGCGAAGCTGTGCGTGCAAGGGGTCCATTTGGGGGAGGAAGGGGATGTCTGCACGCACAGCTACCCCCCCCCCCGGGCGGGCGGGCTCCCACTCCCCCCTCCGCAGCTGGCACTGGCTTAATATTGAGGGTGCCCCAGCCCCCCTCCCACTGCGCTCGGTAGAGAAACGCTTGGTGCAGCCCCTCTCGGGGGAGAAATGCTCTCTTGCTGCCGCCCCTTACCTTGGAGAGCTTCTTCGGTGTAGCGGCTATTTTCTGTTCTCGAGTTTATCTTATTCATGCAATCTATTCTTAATCGTACAGCGAGCGTCCCGCCGCGGGGCAGAGCGGCATCCGTCGGGCGCCTTTCCCTGCTGCCGCTAAGGCCCTGGATGAGAGAGGAGCCTGCTCGTTTTGGCCGAAATGGAGAAAAAAAGAAAGCGCCAGGCTGCCTTCAGTCCCTTCGCTAGGAAAGCGCGCACGCCAGCCCTTGGAAGCCACGGCTCCCCGGGGTCCGGAGCGGAAACGTGGCGACTAGCCGACTTCCAGCCCGCCGCTACACGCCGCGAGTCACAGCCCACGCCAAGTGGGCCGGCAGCCGGACCGAGTCCCGAAACTTGCGGCGAGTACGACGTCGGGAGTTACGTAGACCGCCGGCTCTCTTTAAGCGACGACGTGAAGTACAAGCTGCTCACCCAGCCTTGGACCCCGAACGCGAGCTACGAGTTCCCCGTGTATAGGGACTCCGAGGACAGCCCGCGACCCTTTAATTATCTGTGGCTGAAATACTACCCCTTCATGTCCTACAGCGGCAAGCGTGCGGGCGTCTTTTGCCGCATGTGCATGCTGTTTGCCCCCGTCCCCGGAGGAGGGAAAAAACCGTCTGCCTTCGTCTCGGTGCCGTACTCGAACTGGAAGAAAGCCGCGGCCGAGTTCAGGAGTCACGCCGCCAAAAGGTCTCACCAAACCGCCTGCTTGAAAGCGCAGACGTTCGCCACGTGCTACGAAAACAGAGATCGGAGCCTCGCGCCCGCGCTGAGCCGTGGGAGGTGCGCACAAGTGGAAGAAAACCGGAAGAAACTGGTGCCCATCATTGAGACCGTACTGTTTGCAGGTAAAAAGGGCCTGCCCCTCCGGGGGAAGCACGATGACGGCGAGTTAGATATGAACAACGAGGGTAAATCCGAAGGCATTTTCCAGTCGCTCCTGCGCTCCCGCTGTCAAGCCGGCGACGTCACCCTGCACGAGCACTTGGTCAAGGCGCCCAGAAATGCCAAGTACACCAGCAAAACCATTCAGAACGAGATTATTCAGAAGAGCGCCGTCATCATCAGGGGCAAACTGGTCAACGAAATCAACGCGTCGGGGTTTTTTACCGTGCTGGCCGACGAGACCACGGACATCTCCAATACGGAACAAATGTCCGTTTGCGTGCGCTACGTCAGAGAGGAGCCGCTCACGGTCTGCGAAGTTTTCCTGGGCTTTTTGCCCGTTTATGACCTGACCGGCGCCAGTTTAGCAACAGCTCTTCTGGATTTCTTAACAAAATGCGGTCTAGATCTGACAAAGTTGCGGGGGCAAAGTTACGGAGGGGCTACCAGTACGTCTGGCCGGGTGAACGGTGTACAGGCTCGCATCAAAGCCGATTTCCCGGCCGCGGTGTACAGTCATTCGGTGTCTCACGCGCTGAACCTCGCCATTGCAACATCCTGCACGCTGTGCGGAATAGAAAACACCTTAAGCACTCTGAACGAAGTCATTAATTTCTTTGAGGAATCGTCCAAGCGGATGAAATACCTGTCCGACGCCATCGCTTCCGCGTGTCCGGAGAGCGGTTACAAATGCTTGCAAAGCGCCTGCGCCGCTGGGTGGGCAGAGCGGCACGAGAGCATCGCGGCGTTCGCCAAGCTCTACGACGCCGTCGTCGCCGCGCTGGAAGCGATGCAGGCGGACCGCGACAAAGCTATCCGCGACAAAGCAGGCAGGCACAGCAAAGACGTCTGCGACTTCGAGTTCATCATCAACCTGACGATCGCCGAATCGCTGTTAGGCATCGCCCTTCCTCTGTCCAAGGAGCTTCAGAAAGCGAATGCCGACCTCGTCGAATGCTACAACCAAGTGCAAGTCGCGGCAGGGATGTTTGAGGATAAAAGCTCTCGCGCCAACGAGGAGTTCGCCGAACTGTTTCGCAAAGCCCAGTCCGTCGCCGCAAAGCACGACATTGAAGTCACCTTGTCCTGGCCGCGACACCGATGCGGCGCGCCGTGCGGCAGCGTCGAGGGCTACTTTCGAATGAACCGCTACGTCCTGTTTCTGGACTCCATGGCTCGAGAGCTGACGCAGAGATTTACGCTGCACGGCAACGCGGTGACGGAGCTCAGCATCCTCATCCCTCAGTTTTCGAGCCAGCACCCCTCCGAGAAACTCGGGCGCGTTTTGGCGGCGTACGACGAAGATCTGCTGGACAGCTGGAGCGCAGTGCAAGGGGAATTTCAAATGTGGAAGAAGAAGTGGGAGGGCGTGGGGAGGAAAGAGCTGCCGAGCACGGCCATTGAGAGCCTGGCAAGCTGCAGCAAGAAATGGTATCCGAACATCCATCTTTTACTCAAGATCCTGTGCACGCTCCCTGTATCTACAGCGACGGTGGAAAGAAGCCTCTCTAGTCTCTGGAGGATTAAAACCTGGTTTCGTTCAAGAATGGGCGAAGAGCGTCTCAATGCCCTGGCCATGCTGAATATTAACTCCAGCGTGGAAGTCACGGTCAGCGAAGTGCTGGACGCATTGTCCAGGCGCTCGAGAAGGCTGGATTTTGTTTTATGAGCCCGACTAAGACAGAGATGTAGCATTTTAATGACTGCGGGACTAATGAAACTGTCTTTTGATTATTTTTTACGCTTAATAAAGCCAACTTGATCCACATGCCTACCAAGTTATGCATGTTTCTACTTCGATTTTCGACGGAATAACGCAGCCCACAACTCCTAGTTCTGGGGTCAGCAACGTTTTTGGGCAACCTTGGCTTTTGGGAAGCCGCAACAGGGCTCAATCCTTGCTGTGGGAGTGCAGCCCTGGCCCCTTCCTTGCTGTTTGCCCCGAGGAGCGCGTGCCAAGCAAAATGCCTTCGAATGCCACGCTCAAGCACCCATGCTGGGGGTTGCTTACCCCCGTCCTAGTACATTAGCAAAGTTTCTAGCTTCTTTTTAAATCGGAGAAATACGCGACTTGGTGAGGAACATCACCGTGTATAAACACATCTGAACCAGCCCCACCTTCTCAAAGTCCTCCATGTACCCGCACCCGAGCTCTGGAACCGAATCCCACCTGGACTGTCCTCTGAATGGGGATAAAATGAAAATTTGTGACCAAGATCAAGGTGAATTCTTCATAAGATCCTCCTGACGTTAGCTAAGGAAAAAGTAGAGGGAGAAAAAAAAAAAAATGTTCCCCGTAGCCGTGTGTGTGTGTCTGTGTGTGGCATGAGTGTACATCCATGTACGTGGGGGTGGGAGTGTTTCCGAGCGCGGGCACAGGCCAGCAAAGCATCAGGGAAAACAACTCAGAAAGGCAAATCTGCTAAAGTGGTGAAAGGGGGAGGCTTTCCCTGAGTCCCATATCCCCAAATCATCCCAATTCCTGCGCCCACTAGGACCTCTCCTGATCCTATCAGCACAAGACCCTGACTCCATACCGTCTGGGGTGCAATAGTCCCTGCAAAACGTCAGATGACCCAAATACAATGCCCCTAACCAGGTCTTCTCCACCCTGTTCAGGCCCCCCTGGGCGCGTCTACATGAGACACTTACTGTGCATTAGCCTAATAACACTGCGCAGTAGCATAGCGGTCAAACCCCATGCTAATGACCTACTGTGCAGTGTTATTAGGCTAATGAGCAGTAATCCTCACTAAAAAAAACTGTGCGCCAGTGCTACTGGAGGGACAGGATAGGAAGGAAAGGGGGGGGAGTGGCACTCTACATCAAGGAGGAATACACCTCCTGGTCAATTAGCAAGGGAGGGCGCTCTGAGGTGC
>JAGPOW010002581.1:192653-222348 GCA_030014935.1 Caiman crocodilus | reverse complement strand
TCATCTGACCCCGGTGCTCTTTCCTGCCAAGGCAGGGGGTCGGACTAGATGATCTGCCCAGGTCCCTTCCAACTCTAACTACTATGATACTATGATACTGTGCAGCAACTGTAGTTACTGTGCATTTAGTTAGTACTTCATTAAGGAAGTACTGAACTAAATACACACTAACTAAGGTGCATTAATGCACATGTAAGATGTGCACCATTTAACCACCCCTCACGACACACCACAAGCATCCTGCTGGGTGCTCATTTGGGGCAGGGCTGTAATGTGCACCAGGCCTCGTGTGTGGGAAAACTTCCAGAATTGCAACCTGTCCCTTTGCCACCCAGAATAAGACAGCTCTGGGAAGAGTGCGGTGAAGGGAATTAGCCACGTGGGAGAAGAAGTGGAAAAGAAGGGTGGCCTGTGAGCGTGCTTGGGGGGGTTCAGTGTGCTGGAGGCTGAAATGCACTTGGGTCAGGAGGTTGTGAATGGATTATGAAGGCATCATGGAGTCTGCAGGATGGGGATGCTCATGGGGAGACAAAGTAGTGATGGGGATGGGAGATTGAGAACGAGAGAGTGTCTTGGGAGAAGGGACCCTGGCGAGGGAGGGGAGCTGCATGTGCTACGGAGGGGGATGCAGCAGGAGACCCCAACCGTCCTTCCGAAAACGGTTCCCGGGCTGGGACACGCGACTCATGAGAAGAAGCTGAGGAAGCTGGATTTATTTAGTCTGGAGAAGAGAAGGCTGAGGGAAGATTTAATGGCAGCTTTCAGCTTCCTGAAGGTGGGAGCTGGGCTGGTCTCAGTGGCAGCAGATGACAGGACGAAGAGCAATGGGCTCAGGCTGCAGCAAGGGAGGGTTAGGTTGGATATTAGGAAAAACTCACTAGGAGAATAGTGAAGCACTGAAACAAGTTACCTAGAGCGGATGTGGACTCTCCATCCTTGGAGGTTTTTAAGACCTGGCTAGACAAAGCCTCGTGTGGGATGAAATAGTTGAGGCTGGTCCTGCTTGGAGCAAGGGGGTGGACTAGACGTGAGCTCCCTTCCAACCCTCATTTTCTATTATTCCCAGTAAAACTATATGCCCTGCTCAGAAAGAGAAGCTACTAGGAAAGTGGTAACTAATTGCTTGGGGTAACTGATAACCCCCCCCCCCCCCAAAACAGGGACAGGAATGAGGGTTGAAGGTTTAACACTAGAAAGCCAAGGGGAGACACGGAGCAGAGCACCCACTTGAACGCCGGTTGCTCACGAAATCGAGGTGGAATACGGATTTGTTCACCAAGGACTCTCACCTCTGCCTTCGCTCAGGGTGTCCCACTTGTCCCGGCAGGGCACGAGGATGGGATGGTAGATCGTGCAGAACACGAGTGGGTAGAGCTGGTGACAGTGGGAGGCTTGAAATTGGGCTGGCTTGGTACCCCCACGCCCACTATGATGGTGGGGTGGGAAGTGCCATGGGGCTTGCTACGGTAGGGCCCCACAATGAGCTCCAGAGGGCTGGGGGATACCAGTGGGCCATGATTGCCTTTAGACAGGTCCTCCTCATCAACGTAGGTGAGAAAAGTGTCCAGCCACGCAGCCTTGACCTCACAGAGTAGGGAAAGGGCACACGCGGCGTGTGCAGCTCCACGCACTGTTGTCAGAGACAGGCCTATTTGTTGCCCAGGGATTGTGGGCCAGTTCCCACAAGGAAATGCTCCAAGGCACCCTTAGAAAGAGAGGCCAATAGGCAGATGATGACCGATTTCTGGAGACGGCTAAAGATATAACAGCTGGGAGTGACGATCAGAGGTTTAACACTCACGTGCCAGTGGGGAACACCAAGCAGAGCACACCAGACACCTTCCACTGGCCCTCATGAGTCCAAAGAGCCAGTGGACATTGCCTGATAATACTGTGCCTGGACACGGGATCAAACCAGGTAAAGGAAAGCGGCCCAAAAGTCCTCAAGGGTCCTCCTGGCCAGAGCCTCCTTCCCGATAGGATGTACAGCCAGCTTAGCCAGGGCCAGGGGGAGGTTCACCAGGCCGTCCCAGGGCTTAGTGGGGCGTGCACAAATGAAGAGGTGTGGGGAGTTAGGCTCGTGTCCACGTCTCCTTCTGCCTGCAAGACAGGGGCATCCGTGAACCTCCCCACATGCATGCCCACGGCAATGACTCCATGCAGGAGCCGCCAGCTGAGGCGGAGCTCAGATTCACGCACCAGGGACCCTTGCCCCTGCCCTCGGTCAGGGTCCCAGTACGCATGGTCCGGGGAGGATAGTGCAGAGCACCAGCACGTAGAGCTGCCAGCGATGGGGGGGGATCAAAAGCAAACCAATTTGGTATCTCTCAGCCTGCTACGATGGGGGAGCAGGAAGCATCATAGGGCTGCCAGTTCCCAGGAGGCTGGGAATGCCCGGTGCCGTACCTGGCCCACCTAGGCGAGAGCACCCTCGACATCCTGGAGTAGGCACAGGGCACGCAGCGTGGGCGGCTCCACGAGCTGGTCAGACATGGCCCATCATGCCCCGTCTCCCATTAGTCCGACCCAGCGTGCAGAGTTATTATTCTTTTATTAACTCTTAACTAATAAAAGAGAGTTATTATTCTCTTGTAATCCTGCCCAACACTGTTCGTCACGCTCGGGGTGAGAGGCATAACTCCCGGCCCATCGCAAGACCCGTGTACGCCTCTCGCATTCAGCACTTGCTTGCGTGCTAGACCCGAGGAAAGGATATGGTGCACCTCAAGGCTCAACTAGATGTCCCCCCCACCAAAGTATTCAGCTGATCCAATCTGTCAATCGATATACAAGAAGCAAGGTTGTGTTTGGTGGTAATCCCAGACGGATTAGAGCCATACATGCCAATTTTAATTTTTGCCCCAGGGTGGGGTTGGACACGTGGAAAGTTTTATGCATTTCAGTTAACTGGCTTCTTCCCAAGGGAGGCCAGGGCCCTTAGGCCCCCCACGTACTCAGCACCCACCATTACAGCAACAACAGGGCTACTGGGACGGAAGTGGGAATGGCCTCGCCCCACTCCTGTTCACTGCACCGCGGTATCCCTGAGTACCCCGCTTTCTCCTTGCCTGCTGCAACTGTGGGGTCATTGGTTTACTCTGGGAGGTTCTCTCTGGAGACCCATAGGATGGTCCTGGTCTCCCTACTCGCCATCACCTCTCAGGACGCCTGTGCCTCTTCCCCAGCTCTCAAGGCTCTGGCAGCCTGGTCCCCGTCATCCTGCCGCTCCTGCTATAAGCTACAGGGCATCTTCAGTGGCCTCTCCTCCCCTTCAGCGGCTTGCAGCCGAAACGGCGAGCACAGTGCCGAACGCAGCCCGCTGCTCCCGGAGTGCTGCCGGTCACCCTCTCCCCAGGCTTCACCTCGACCATGCTGGTTTCTCCCAGCTCGGGCCCTTCTGCACCCAGCCCCCCCCCGGTTCTGGTACTGCTTCCAAGCCTCGTGCACGGGGATCTCCTTCAATTAGCACAGCCAGGGTCCGTCTCCAGTTCCCTACACTGCTTTACGGAGTGCCCATGTGCCATCTCCATCCTCCAGCTTGGCCCAGAGCAGATCGTCCCCTCGGCCTCAGGTGGGGGACTTGCATAGCTCCTGGCTCCTCCATCTACGGAGCTGGGGGCACTTCAGCAGGCCATTATCCAATTGCCTACCAGCTGTTCACAGACCTGGACGCAGGCATGGGCAAATTGGACTGCTGTCTAGGACCCAAACAGGAGAAGTATAATCGCAAAAAAGTAGTTTTAATGTTGTGCATTTATAGGCCTTGCATTATCATCCATTGAGAACAAGCCATTTCAAGACACTGATACCACAGGTGTGAGAAAGACTTTCGCAACAACAACAACAAGTCACTCTCGCTGGTGAAGGAGGGCACGATACTAAAACTTCACTCGGGGTCTCACCCAGGAGTACGCCATGTTGTTGTCTGGGTGAAGCATGGAGGTGGCTGTAACAGGGGCCAAGCCCTGTTACTGAGGGTAGGGGTAAGCAGTAGAGGCAGAAAGCTGTCAATCATGAACAGCCAGTGCCATACCCAGACTCCCAGCAGCCCCCGGTGAGCTTTTACTAGCCGGTCATCCTTCACCAGGGTGATTTTTGTAGTTGTTGCAAGAGTCTTCATCACCGCTGTGGTATCAGTGTTTTTAAATAGCTTCTTCTCAACTGATAGCCCACTAGACCCTGTGCATTGTTCAACGTCCTGCAAGCAAGTGCCTTGTGGGCCACCCCAAGCCTTATGGGCTAGGTGTGTGGCCCCCAAACCACTCCTTTACCCCACCCCGTGCCTCACAGGTGGCATTCAAATACTGTCCCTCTAGGGCCTTAGGCTAGCTCAGCCTCCTGCCATCACTGGGCCCTTGCTGCGCACCCCCTGGCACTGGGCTCTCCGCACTGCAGTGCACTCCAGCCAGGCCTCCTCCTCCTCCTCCTCCTCCTCCTCCCCTGTAGCCTCAGCCCAGTCCACCAGCTCCAGCAACAGCGTAAGTGAGCCCCTGGGCTCAAACCGGACAAGAACAATGACCCTGGAAGCCCCCTCTACATCTTTAAGAGGGCCAGTCCCTCCCTCATTAATGCATGCCTCCTAGCCCCGGGGACATCATCCTTACCAGCAGCAGGACAGACCCCTAAGGAGCACCACAGAGCCTTTCTGCACAACCTCCTTCCTCCCTAGCCACTGCTAGAGCACTTAGCACCCCAGCCCCCAGGCTTTTACCTGCCCAGGTCCCTGCCTTCTTCCCCCAGCTAAGCAGGTGCAGGTGCAGGCTAATTCCCTCATTAGCCTGCTGCCATGGCAACCCGCACCTGTGAAGGCTTGGCTTGGCTGCTAGCCAAGCTAGGCAGTTTCTGCTCTTAAAGGAGCAGGCACCTTAGTGCCCTGCGACATATTATAATTACTTTAGATGACCCAAATGTAATCTGAAGTAGTTATATTATTCCCTGCAGCCCTGCAAGGGGCCCCTGCCACCACCAGTGGGAGCTCCAGGCATCCCTAGGGTGCTAGCCCAGGGGCTGGCAGGGAGCACCAGGCCAGGAGGCAGTTGTCTCCTGCCCCTGGGGCACTGCCTGCTGCAGGGCATCTCTAACCACTACCCCCCACTCCCCTCCCACAGAACCCAGGTGTCCCAGCTCCCAGCCCCAAGAAACCAGGGACCTGGGCTTCCCCCCACCTTTAACCGTTACCTCCAACTCCCCACCAGGGAACCAAGTAGTTTGGGTTCCCAGCCCCCCTGCTCTAACCACTATACAGCATTGCCACCCAAGAGAACCAGGCATCCAGGATCCCTGATCCAACCACTACCATCCAATCCCCTTACAAAGAGCCCAGGCCTCCAGGTCACCAGCACCCTGCTCTGACTCCATGCCCAGACAACCTAGGCATCCAGGTGCCCAGCGCCCTCTCCCCTAACCACTACCCGCTACTCCCCTCTACAAGAACCCAGGTGTCTGGGTATCCTCCCACCCTGCTCTAACCACTCCCAGAGATCCCCAGCTCGCTCTGCTCTAACCACTACCCTCAACTCCCTTCCAAGACAGCCCAGGAATCCAGGATCCCAGCCCCCACCATCTCTAAGCACTACCCAGCGCTCCCCCGCCCCCAGGAACCCAAGGGTCTGGGCTCCCTGCTGTAACCACTAACCCTTACTCCCATCCCACAGAAGCCAGGAGTCTAGATGCCTACCAATCCTGCTCTAACCACTACTCATCACTCCCCTCCCAGAGAACCGCTGCCAAGCACTCCCTTTCCAGGGGATCCACGTGTCCAGGTTCCCAGACCTCCTGCTGTAACCACTACCCTTCCTTCCCCACCCAGGGAACCCAGGCATCTAGGCTCCCTGCTCTAACCACTACCCCCAGCTCCCCTCTCAGAGAACCCAGAGGTCTGCACACCCACCAACCCTGCTCTAACTTGCTAGCACTGCTGTTCGAGACTGCTGATCTCAAGGCTCCCAGTGCCCCCTACTTTAACCACTCCACAGCACTGCCCCTCCAGAGAACCGAGGTGTCCCAGCCCTCCAGGATGAACCACTACTCCCCACTACCCTCCCGGAGAACCCAGGCATCCTTGCACCCTCCCACCCTGCCGAGCACTCCCAACCCAGCGATGTGAGGCACCCGGGCTCCCAGCTCTTTCTGCTCTAACCACTACCCTCAACTCCCCTCCCTCGCCCCCAGAACTTAGGCGCCCCCACTGCCTGCTCTAACCACTAGTGGACACTCCCCTTCCAGAGAACCCAGGCAACCAGGATCCCAGCCCCCCCTTGCTCTAACCACTAGCCAGCACTCACCTCCAAGGCAACCCAGGTGACCAGGCTCCCTGCTTTAACCACTACCCCCCACTGTTCTCCCAGAGAACCCGGGTGTTCAAACTCCCAGCCCCCTGTGCTCTAACCACTACCCCCTTCTCCCCTCCTAGAGAACCTTGGAATCTGGGCTCCCATTCCCCCTGATCCAAACAGGACTCAGTTCTGGTCCCGCAGAGAGTGCGGGCACCCAGCTTGCCTGCTCTAACCACTACCCAGCACTGCCTTCCCAGAGAACCCAGGCATCCAGGATCCCACCCCTGTTTTAACCACTCCCCAGCACTCTCCTCCCAACGAACCCAGGGGTCCAGGCTCCCTGCTCTAACCACTACCCCCCACTCCCTTCCCAAAGCACCCAGGTGTCCAAGCTCCCAGCCCCCCATGCTCTAAGCACTACCCCCCACTCCTCTCCCAGGGACCCCAGGTGTTTCAGCTCCCATGCCCCCATTTTCTAACCACTTCCCCCCACTGCCCTCCCAGAGAACCTAGGCATCCAGGCTCCCAGTCCCCGTGATCCAAACAGGACCCAGTTCTCATCTCCCAGAGAGCCCAGGCACCCAGCCTGTTGCTCTAACCACTACCCAGCACTGCCCTCCCAGAGAGGCTAGGCATCCGGGCTCCCAGCACCCCCGCCACTCTAAACAGTACCCCACACTCCCCTCCCAGGGAACCCAGGTGACCACCACTCCCTAGTCTAATCTTTCTCTCCACTCCAAGGGGTGGGTGAGGCGCTAGTTGATCGCGGGGTACACTGAGGCACTGAAGCGTGTAACCCCTGGAGGGAAGGGTGATCTACAGGTGAGGACTGTGGCCCACCCCTCTCCCTCCGAGCAGGTGTACGGGCTCCCCACTCCCAAGGACCCCAGGCTCTCTCGCAGTAGCTGGGCATGGGGGGGGGGTCTCCCTTGCACCTGCTGGGAGCCCCCCACTCCTCCCTGCCACAGGCAGCAGAGCCCAGCCCCCTGGTTCCTCTCTCTGCCCTGGGTGGCATTAGGGTCACCCCCCAGACCCCCCCCTCTGAGGTCCACCTGACCTTGACCCCTCAATGCCCCCTAAGGATTCCCATGGCCAAGCAGGTCCCCTATAGGTCTCCATCCATTAGGCAAGCCAGCCCCAAACCCAAGTGGAGAAACTTCATCCTATACTATGGGCTGAGGCCAGCTGGGGGCGGGGCTAGTTTGGGGGTGGGGGTGGAGCCAAGGGGATATATAAGAGCCCCAGGGAGCAGGAAGATAAAGAAGAGATGCTGGAGGCTTGGCTGGGTTTGTGGGTGCTCCTGGTTTGGCCCCATAGTTATGGGGCTCCTGCTCCTCCACGTGCCCCGGTAGCAGTGCATTGCGGACCAGGGCGCATGGTGGTATCGGTGTCTCCAGACCTCTTAGGCCGGGGAAGACCTGTGCGCCCCATGGAGCTGAGGCTGGGGGGCTGTTCCCCCACGAGGCTGGGGGCCGTGATGCGCTTCGATGTGGAGCTGCATGAGTGCAGCAGCACTTTGGAGGTAGGAGAAAAGCGGGCAGGGCTGGGAGCTCGGACACTTCCCTGGGTCCCCTCCCCGATCGGAGAGGGGGCTGGGGGCTGGTGGGTGAGAACAGTGTGGGTCTTTGGGATTAGAAACTCTCCCCTCCACGACCTCCCTTCTCCCCAGGTGACTTCGGATAGCCTCATCTACAAGACCAGCCTTGTCTACCACCCTGCCCCTGCCCCTGTGATGCGGAGTCGGCCCCTGGTTGTGCCCATTGAGTGCCGCTACCCCAGGTAGGAGCTGTGGGCATCTGCCACCCTCCAGGTCTTGTGTTGGCCCCCTTCCACATGTGTCTGTGATGAGTCCTCCTTCTTGCAGGCAAGGCCATGTTGGGGGCAAGGCCATCCAGCCCACGTGGCTGCCCTTTGCGGGGTCAGCATTGGTGTATGCCCGGCTGGGGTTCAGCCTCCGCTTGATGGATGGTAGGTTGAGGGGGATGCTTGGGGAATTGTGGGAGGCATGGAGGTACTACAGGGTGCTCCCTTTGGGAGTCAGGGGTCCCCAAATGCTGTGTCTATGGATGTATGGGGTGGTCATGGGGTCTGTATAGGGCTCCAGGGGGGCTATGGAGGTGTCTGGGGGGGGTCTCTTTGGGAGTTGGGGGTGCCTGGATGTATGGGGTCCTTAAGGTGGAAGCCCTGGCGGGGGGTGGGAGAGCTGCTTCGTGGTGTGGGTGTATTGGAGGGCTGTGGGGCTGGGGTCTGCGCAGTAGTTGATGTAGGACGTGGGAAGCTGAGATCCACTCCCCCCCACTTTTGGGGGTTCCCATCCCTTCTTCTGCAGCTCATGGGGAGGGAGAGGGCCTGGGAGCCCCAGACACCTGGGTTTTCTTCCCCCAGGGTAATGCTGACTTGACAATCTCCACAGATGACTGGCGTGGGGAGCGGACCTCCAAGCTTTTTCGGTTGGGGGACGTCCTGCACTTGCAAGCTGAGCTCCATGCGAAGAATCACAGCCCCCTACGAGTCCTTGTCGATGCCTGCGAGGCCACGGCACGTGGGGACGGGACTTCAGGTCCTCGTCATGTGCTTGTTGCCCACAATGGGTGAGAGCTGCACCCTCCCAAGAGACTTGGGAGCTCCTATGCTGGGGTTTTCTCCCAGCTCTGGGAAGAGGTCGGGGTAGGGGAGCGTGGGGATAGGTGGCTGGGGTCCACAAGAAGGAGGCTGGCTAGAGGTGGGGAGCTGGGACACCTGGGTCATCCCCAGCTCTGGGGAAAGGAGTGGGGTCAAGTAGGGAAGCCTTCCCCCTAATCTTGGCTCTTACCTCCAGGTGCCTGGTTGATGGCCGCTTGGATGGGGCCTCCTCGGCCTTCCTGGCCCCGCGGCCACGTCCGGGTGTCCTGCGCTTCACTCTAGATGCCTTCCGCTTTGCCGGGGACACGGGAGACTCGGTGAGTAATGCAGAGCAGGGGTTCGGCCAGGTATTGCTGCTTCTCCCATCCAGCATGCAAAGGGTGAATGTCCCGGGTGAGAGGGACCCAGGACACCTGGGTTGCCTGGTTGGAAGAAGCTGCCTCCAACCAGCTTGGTGGTTTCACACCAATTAGATCTCCACGAGCAAGGTTCGAATTGCACTTTGAGTCTGCCAAATATATATTGGGCTGTCCTAATAATTAGAGACCCTTCTCAGCCTCCTCCCCCGGTCCTGGTTATGAATTTCAAACCTTTTATAAGGGGGCTCATCTCTTATGGGGGAAGGGGGCTCAGGCACTCCTGAGCTCCCATAATTCAAACCCTTGTCCATGAGGCCAAGGGCTAGCTTTAATGAGGGGGAAAATCAGGCCTGAGAGGGCACGTGCCTCAAGTCTCTAGCAAGCTGTGGAAGTTGGGCCTGGGAATGGAGCATAAAAATCCAGCTTTACCCCCTCGTGCTCACTGAACATCCCCCAAAACCAACACTCCTAGAAGATGTGACCCCCTGGAGGTCCCCTCCAGCCCTCATCTAGTCCACCCCACTGCTCCACGCAGGACCAGCCCCAACTACAGAGCCTTGGCTGGGATGATGTCTACTGGCATCTTCACCTCCAAGGATGCAGCTTCTGTGAGACTTGATTTCAAAGGCTTAAGGAAGATTTTTTTTTTTTTTTTCTCTCTAGCTTGCTGGGAGGTTTTGAGAAGCCTTGCTAAAACTTGACAAACTTTACAAATGGGTTTTTCTACCTGGGAGAGCTTGTACCATCTCTAACTTCTCCTCTGCCAGACGAAGTTTCTTTTCTACCTGGGTCATGTATTCAGGTGATGGCTGTAGGCAAAGGGTGATTTATCTCTTATGAGACCAGCCAGATGTTTGCAAAAATATATGCAACTATACCACATGCATCTTCTCACTTCAGACCCTTCCTTCAAACTATTGATAAAAAATTTGTATATGGCACTTAGGGGAGGAAACCAACTCCAAACCATTGGTTTTAAAAGAGTCCTTCATTTTACTTTTTTATGATGCCTTCTCAAAAGAGCGCATGGGGTTTATTTTAGGGGTTGTAGGATGTGATGTGATGGGAAATATGGTATCTTGAGTAGAAGAGGAGGTCCATTTTACAAAGGAGAAGAGGCCCACAAGCATCTGTAGAGTGAAAAGCAATTGGCAGAAATCAAGTCCAATCTTTATATAAAGAGCACATTAGCTTTGGAGCAAATCAATTGACTTAAGCAGCTGGCTTGGGTGGAGAAGGAATCAATGGGTGCTGATTTACACCCTCTCCCTTTTCTGTCTTGGGCCTCACTTATAGGGTTGATTCTGCCTCGGGCAGGGGTTCAGACTAGGTGACCTCTGCCCATCCCTTCCAGCCCACATCCATGGCTACTTCTCCACCCATGAACCATTGTAGTCCAATATGAACATTGCTGTTAATCCAAGTTAAGTAGTTCTTGGCTTCCCAGAAGCCATGGAGATCATCAGAGGCACATCTGGGTAGGAAACACATGTTGGGGAGGGTCCTTGGGCACGGATGTGACGGATCCGAATCTTCTTTCTGTTTGATAGATCTACATCTCCTGCCGTCTGAAGGTGATGGAAGCTGTCCGGGCACCAGACCCTTGGAACAAGGCTTGTTCCTTCAACAAGGCCAGCAGGAGGTGGGTTGGTTGGGCAGGAGGAGGATGAAACCACCGTTCCCTTGATGTGCTCTTGCTAAAGCTCACTTTTTTTTCCAGCAAGCCACCTTTTTTTTTTGTTTCGGGGGGGGGTGCTGTTTTTCTACCTTTTATTAAGCTAATAAGGGCTCAATTTCTTTCCAATGTCACCCTTTTCTGGAAAGGTATAAGTCTTGGGTCTCCTTGGAAGAGACCATATCCATTCACGTATCACACCGTTCCTTCTCAGTAAAGTGGGGCTTGCCATCCAACTAGTGCACTAATTGAGGCACGCAGAGTCACGAACTAAGGTCCACCGGATCTGGACGGTGGATCAAGTCTGGTGAGCTAAACCGTGGTCTCTCCGCTCCCTCTTAGCTGGATCCCAGTCGAAGGCCACCCTGAGATCTGCAGATGCTGTGAAGCTGAAACCTGCCTGCCGTCCAGAGGAGACGCGGGTGAGTTTGGCTCCAGGCACTGGCCTGCAGCCCTGGATGACCAGAGGAGTGCAGTGGGTCAGTTTTGGGGTGATGGTTTTTGGGGGGGGAAGGTGGGATTTGGGTTATGACTCCAGGTGTAGACTGAATGGTCCAGGAAGCCTCTTCAGCTTCACATTCCCGGTCCCCACAGCCTCTTTGCATTCCTCATCTGCACTGGTTTGGTCTCCCCTGGAGAACTGGGTCCAGTTTGGGGAGTGGTGGGGGCACACTAAGAAACATGTCTGCTGGTGCCTGAAGAAGACTGAGTTGAGAGGGTGAAACATTTGGATCCCAGTCTTCTAACGTCCAAACAAAGGGTGCAAAACCTGAACGGTAGAAGACCAGGATGCAAAGGACAGCCAAGAGCCTGGCTGGCCTCCCCCTGGTTCTGGAAGGGAAGCGGAGGATAAGATGGATGATACTCTGCAACCACAGGGGATGGGACTCAAAAGGGCAACAGATGAGAGATACTAGGAGGAATATTTCCTTCCTTGGAGGTAGGATTCAGTGGTGGGATAGGCTTCCCAGAAATGTCTCTCTTTTTGGACTGACTTTGGCTGGGCTAAATCTGCCTGGACTCTGACTGTCTGCTACCTCCATGACTATGGTAGGCATCCTTTTGGCCCATTGTGCCATGCAGGTCCAAGTGGGATGAGGCTTACCTAACAGACTTGGGGATCTTTTTTTTTTTTTCTCATTGCAGTTCTACCAACAGAGCTCCCAGAAAGCCAGGTCCGTGCCATCATTGGCCCCTTCCTCCTCCAAACTGGGGATGGAGATGAGAGCTCCAGGGGTCTTGCTGAAGGACCTGATGAAGTGGAGGAAATAATAGGCGAAGGTAGGGGGGCTCCCCTCCCCTTCTATCTGGCTATTGGTCCCACGGCCCACTTCTTTCCAAACCTATGGTCAATCTTGCTGGTGTGACTCTTTTTTTTTTTTTTTTTCTCCTTTGCAATTAATTCTTTCGCTACTCAGTCTTCTTACCAATTTGCTTGCAGAAAGTGACCTCTTAGTGATATTCCATCTGATCCACTTCCAGGAAGAAACCCTACATGTTCCTTTCCATGGAAGTGATAGGGTAGACACCTGGGGCTAGCTGAGATTTTTTTTTTCCTTACTACAAGGGCTGAGGCTTGCTTAAGAAGTTATCCAAGGGCAGCCTTGGTGTATTCCTTGCAGCAAGTGGCAGCATGGTGAGGAGAAACCTGGGATGTTTTTGGTCACATTGCAAACTCTAGCCGTGAACTGAACACTCTTGTTGAGTTCTGTCCTTCACAATATCAGGGCTGCTGCTAGTGACCCCATCAAGAGCCGTTATGTCGACCAGCGCCCTGTTCCTTCAGGCAGGCGAGGGATCTGCTGACCTTCCAGAAGAACCAAGCACAGGTAAGAATTGCTGTGGCAGGGAGTTCCTACCTAGTATTCACTGCCCCCTTTTGTGGAAAGGGAAAAACTCTGGTTCTCTCCTTTTAAGACCCCTGCCACACATGGCATATTGCTCAATTCATGGCTTAATTGCTTGATAAATTTAACCAGATGTGTGCAAAATCGTCACTTCATAAAAATGGACATCCAGCTACAAAGTGAGTGCTTTGAAATGTGATGTCTTTTACTAGATCAACTCAAGTAGTTGGGGGTGAAAAATCTTTGCAAGCTTTCAGGGACAAATAACCTTGTTTGCCCATGTCCTTCCAGGGGCAGGCAATTATTTTGGGGGTCTGCTTACTGAGTTTTTTGGCAAGCCATAGACGGCTGCATGACAGGCAGCCAGGGGCAGATAGGTATTCACTTTCTAAATATTTTTAGGGCAGGCTGGATAGAATGGCTGGCTGGCTGCATTTTGCCCACCCTTGCCTTAAACCAACATGGCTATAACTTTATATCCCTGCTTTTGAAATGTCCAACTTTTTTTGCGCTGGTTTCTATCCAGCTTTAACTTGTGTGGCAGGGCCCTCAGGGTTATTTGGGTTGCATGAGTTCCCTTGCCTATTCATGCATAAATGTGATACCCGCTTGCAAGTCCCATTAGTGAATGTGTAGATGCGTTTAATGTGGTATGTATGTCCATTGACTTGGGACTAAGTCCTAGTCCCACGTGGGTCCATACACCACATTAACGTGCCTAAGCATGTGCATGTGTAAATGCACACCTAAATTGTCTTCATGCATATTAAGGTAATGTGCATTAAGCTGTAGGCATGCTTATAAGCATGTGTAGACCTTTGCAGTGGGTTGTAACACTGGTGTATTACCCTGTGCTGCCACAGAACCTGCTCCAATGACAGTCTCGACAGCATACACCCTGCATGGGCAGCCTAATGCAGACGAGATGTCTGGTGATGGCACTGAGGAAGCCACCAACACCACAACAGGTAGGCTTCTGTGAATTTTTTTGTTGATCTGATGCCAGTGGATGAGATCAAGCATCTCAATTTATCACCATAACCCATCCCAGAGGCAGCTGCATCTTGGTGCCAACTGAACTGCTCCAATCCCCAGGAGGTGGGAGTAAGACCTCCGCCCATCCTGCCTTGCAGTTTGTGAGTTGATGGGAGGGAGTGCTTGCACCCATGCTTTGGGGTTCCCAGGGGCTGGGCAGGCATGCTGATGTACTGTGGTCAAACAGGAGTGAAGACCTAGTCGGTTGGCAGCCATGTTGCTTGGATTGACCGCATGGCGCAAAGGCACTTGCGGATAAAAAATACCAACAAAAGGAGCAATACAGCTCTGGCCACGTACCAGAATGGCCAGTTCCAGCAGAAGGGATGGAGGGACAAGGAGTGATGCACCATGGATGCTTGGAGGACTGACCAGGCCCTTTGGATGAACACGTGGTGTACCCACACCCCAAGACTGAACTGGTTCAAAACAGTACTGGATTGTTTTCTTCCAGGGACATGTTTGAGCCATCTGGAGTGGCTCAAACTCAGTTGTCCAACTGGTCACTTCATGTTTTAGATTTGTGCATAGTAACAGGTGCACCCGTGCCCACAATCATGAGTTTTTCCTGCTTATTACACAGATAAGAGCCCTGAGGTTGCATTTCAAGCAGAGGCATTCTCTGGTCTCCATCACCTGCTGGAGAGGGATGGAGAACCTACAGATGATATCCTGGAAAACCGAATGGAGGCTGCGCTCATGGCAGCACAAGGTAAGGAAGGGGCATGAAAATCTGCAAGACTTTCCAGCCCCTGGCTCTCTCAGATTCTGAGAGCCTAAAAATACTCCCCAGGGTTGGCAATACAGCATCCTCCTCCCTCGCATGGCATAGGCCTGGCACGTGCAATAGTTCCCACTGCCTCTCTTCCCACCCAGGAGCCTTAGAGTCTATTAACACCTGCCAGGCACTAGGACCAAGGGTCCTGGCTGGGCTGGGGTGGGGTATGTGGGGTTGTGCTTGCTGCTGCCAGATGATGGAGCAGAAAGGAGGATGCCTGTCTCTCTTCCCAGATGTCTTGACTTTTTTTTATGGTAGCTGCATGGACCTATGAAGGAGTTCTCCCTCCCCTATTGCTAGAGAAGTGGGTGTTTGCTACTTCAGTATTGGGTGTTGGCTACAGCTACGACCACCCTCCCATCTTGTCCTAATGCCCCGTCTCCCCCCTCAGGTGATGGAGAAACACAAGAATACACGCTGGGGCCTGCCTTGTTGGGCACTGCTTTATTCCTAGTCCTCGCTACTCTGGGAATCCTCGTCTTGGTCAGAAGGTTTGGGGGCTCTGTTCTCTGCCTTTGAGTGTGATGGCAATAAAAATGACAGGGAGGAAATGGACTTGGTGTTGGTGTCTCTCTTCCTGTGTGTGGGGTTTTTCCTGGAGAGGATCTTTTTTTAAGATAAAATCTTGTGTAGAGATGCCTGAACTGGAATTTCCTTCTAGATTTGGCAGCAGAGGAGGGGGTGGTGATGCTATTCACCACCTGGGGTCTGAAGTCATGCTGAGAGACTGCTTCCTAAGGGCACACAGAAGTGACTATTTTTACTTTCATCTGGCCACAAAGTGGTTTATAGCCATGGCCAAACAAGTACATGGCTACAAGCTCCTTCAAAAATGGCTGATTGGGTGAAAATCTGATCCCTCATTGCATGAGGGATCAGATTTTAAGACCCTTCAAAACATGGTGTCTTCTGTAACTTCTGTCTGAGCAGTGAGGGTCTAGATCCTACCCCCAGGGCCCCGTGAGCTGTCCAGACTAACCTCACCAGACGGGAAGAGATTCATATTCAGCACTACGTTGCAGCTGGCCCTGCTGTGAGCAGGGCTTGGACTAGCTGTGACCTCCTGAGGTCCTATCCAATCCTGGTCTTCTATGATACTATAGTAAGTAGCTACCTAACTCAGGCCACAGAGAGGATCATTGTCTTGAGGAATATTCAGGTCTGGGCGTGCTTCTGCATTCTGGTTAGCCCCCGGATTCAGGAATGCTTCCCCCTGCCTTTCTCTCTACCTCTGGCTCCAGCTGTCAGGTGTGGGGTCTTGGTTTCTTTGTTTTCACCTCTCTCCAGGAGCCTTGGCAGGTCACTAAAGGCACTCTCATGAGCCAAAGGGTGAGGACTGGGGTAGCTGAGCCACAGTAGTGGCCTGAGTGCTCCATACAGGGCTTGTTAGCCATGGGGGCGATGCCTAACCCTATGGCCTCCCTCCCATGGAGAGGTGTCTCCCCTAACCAAACCATCTCCGCCCCATCCCTTCTCCAAACTAGGGTACCTATACCCCACGCACAGACCAGATGCAGACTACCTTTATAGCATTACACACTTTTTTTTTTTTTTTTTTTTAATTATTATTAGACGTAAAGCATTAACAGCTAGGATGCCAACCCTCTTGACTATAAGCTGCCTCCTTCCACACCCCCCCCAGCCAGTTGCTAGCTAAGCCCCTGCGTGCTCTGCCCCCACTATGCCTCCAGCATTGCTTTGTTCCCCCTCAAATTCCAACCCCTTGTCTCCCTGCGTAGCACAGTCCCCTGGCCCTACGACTAGCTCCCCAGCCTTGTGATCTCATTCTCCCCCTACATTTTGAGCTGATGCCTGGGCTACCCTCCCATCAGCCTCTCCCACTCCACCCTGGGTGCGGGAGGTCTCCATGCTAGGCTCAGTGCTGGCTAAGTGGCCTGGGCTGGTCCAGCTTGCCAACAATCTGCTGCAGGGCATGGATGATGTGGTCCATCTTCTGTAGCAGCTGCGCGTCCACAGTGGAGGGGCAGGCATCTTTCGGCTCTGAAGGGAGATGCGTGGGGTCTGTGGGCAAGAACAATAACAAGCATCACCCTGGGCCTACCCTCCCTCTCCCCCCCCCCCCCCAGCCCTTCCAGAGGGGTTTGGTAGTAGGGGGAAGGAGCTTTGGCCATACAGCAGCTCCTAGTAGGGATCAAATAGCATGGTGGGCTTGAGCCCTGCCTACTGCAGGGTGTCTCCACTGTACCACTACATTTGTGAAGACCAATACAACAACTGCAATGTTTGCTAGACTATATATAAACTGATTAAAAACCTCACACCCAGAACTAGGGGAAACTAGTCAAAATAATCCCAGGATCTTGTGCTATTAGGCATGAGGCCTTACAGTTAAATGTACTTGGACTATTCAGACTTATGAAACAAAAGGGGTCATTTGTGGCATCTTGACAATACTTTGCTCTGTCATTTCTACACCTCAGTTAATACCACTACACTGAGTGAAGGTTTTTAGACATAGTGGAAACCACAGTCTGTCGGGCTATGGAACAGAAGAAACGGTGCTAGACGTGGCTACGGGACGGCAACGGTGCAGAAGAAAAGAGCTTGACCAGTGGACCCTCAAGGTCACTATGAAAGCGAGAGGGTCACTAACTCCTGTGGAGTGAGGCTGGGGAGATGACGATGAGCCACACCGGCAATGGCCTCCCTCAGCCTGAAGAGAATAGAAGGGTTGCTGCGCTTCCCAGACAGTTGGTTTTAAAGTTGGGGTGAAGCAAGAATAAAAGGGTTAGGGCTGCAACAGTAACCCCACAGATCCACCCTTGGTTTTGGCCAACCTACTTCTGCTCACCGATGACTGCCAGACCCAAGGTTGGAGACATCCAACACCCCCCAAAACTGCTACAGGTTAGGTTAGGGGACCAAGGGTCCTGCTGATGTAAGGCCTGGATGCAGCTAGTCCAAATCTCCCCTCCCTTGCCCACCCCAGCTGGAAGCCCGTGCTCCCTTCCCAGGTGCAAAGGAAGGTCACTCTCCCCCCGCCAAACGACAGGGTCACGTTCCTTTCTGATCTCCAAGGGGACTCCTACCACCCAGCTTAAAACTGGATAGAAACTAGCTCTAAAGTTGTTCAACATTTCCAAGCACCATTTTTGTAGCTGATTGGCCACTTTTTATGGCATGATAATCACTTTGCACCTCCGAGGGAGTAGTTCGGGGTATCACTAGCCCCAGCCTGGGGGTGATTTGGGGCAGGAACATTAGCCCCAGGGCCTCTCTAGTGGCAGAGGGGGTGGGGGGGCGGATCACGGGTGGAGGCAGCCCCACACACTCATCCATACCTTCCACTTTAAGGGCAACCTGCTTGATACGGACGTCCGGGGCATACATGATGTAGCAGCGGTAGTTGCCCTCGTCCCGGCCGCTGACTTTGCTGAGCAGCAGGGAGGCATTCCCAGAGCGGAGCCCCTCCAGGCTGAGGGTGGCACCGGGCCGCGTGGACGTCACGTGCTCATCGAACTCCACCAGTGGCCCCCCATGGTAGAACCACTGCACCACCAGCTGGGACAGGTCCACGGGCGGCGGCACCACCTTGAACACACACTTGAGTGCCACGTCTTCCCCTGCCTTTGCCATTATGGGCGATGGGTCCGTTTCCACCGCCAGCTTCCCCGCTGCGCCAGGCCCGGGGCAGAAGGGAAGCGTCAGCATGCTGCTCAGGGGAGCCAAGTCTCAGAAGAGCCCCCACTACCCCCCAAGCCCTTCTTCTGCTCTGAGCATAGGGGTTTCCCCTCAGTAGTTATGGGGCGCCTCCTTCTCCAATGCCCCTGTTCCTCATGCAGCTTTGGGGAGGGAAAGGTTTCCAGGGGCAGATTTAGGATTTTAAAAAGTGGGGGTCTAGCTGGTGTGGTGCATCATCCCATAAAACACCACACCTTTTTCTCCAGGGGGAAAAGGCCCTGGAAGCCTATGGCTACGTCATTCATTTTCAGAATGAGCCAAAAAGAAATAGGACTTTATAGGAATGAGTTAAAACAAAAAGGGTCTGCAGAGCCGGGACTTTGGAAATTAAAACCTAACTAATTTCTTCAGAAATCTTCATTCCACGCAGTTAATGACCGTCTCTAATGTTTAGTAGTCTCGATGGTCTACCAGTCAGGCTCTCCTTTCCTCTGCAATTTGGCTGTCTGTTTGCAGCTCCTGTCACAGCCCTGCCGCCGGGGATGCATTCATTCTCACCCATTTCCAGCTATTTGCTTTTTCACGGGCAGCCTTTCTCCGGCTTTGGAAAACTACTACGGTAGAGTCTCCCTGACCTGCCTTTGGCTTTTCCCCTCCTCCTTTGCCCCCTCCCTTCTCTTCTCTCCCTTTTGCTGTCTTCATTTCCACCTATTCGCCTTCTCACCGACCTCCCGTCACATTTTTAGCTTCCTTCATCCCCCGAGTCTGAGAACAGCAGAAACTCCCTGTGCCTGAAGCAGGGGGATTGCACCCGAAAGCTTGCCAAGAACCTTTTTCCAGCTACCCAGTTGGTCTAATAAAAGGCATCACATCTACCCAAAGCACCTTGCCTGCCTGTGCCCTTAGACCAGCAGGGCTACAACCCAATTCTCATGCCTTTATATTTATTTTTGCTTCCATCTTAAATGGGATAATACAGCCCTCACCCCCCCAGGCACGTTAGTAAAGCTCCTGGTTCCTTTTTACACGGGGAAAAATGTACGCTGCGTTCTCGGGGATAGTGCACCGCGCCACCCGCACCCCTCCGCCCTTCCAAAATCCTCGCTCTGCCCATGCAGCAGCTAACGCAGGCAGCCAAATGGCAGAAGCAAGGCTAGCTTGATTTGTGGGCTGAGTATTATTAAGAAGGGAGGATCATTAACGCCGGTGAAAGGAGGAGTATAGAGAGAATTGGCTAGGTTTGAACGAGCTGTGAATTCAAACGCTGCTTTCACAGCTGCCACCACCGTCAAGCAGTTGGTTGTAAACTTTGGGGAGAGGAGGAATCAAGGGAGAAGGCAAGTAGCTTCCCCCTGGGGGTGGGTCTTACCCCAGCTGGAGATGGGGGATCAGAGGGGTCCCTATCTACGTCCCTTCGTTGACCTCCCGCATCCTGGGAATGGGCAGGGGTGAGAGAGGCATGGGGTGCCTATTAGGAAGACCCATCTAGCAGTCTCCCTGCCCTTCTCAGGAGATCCCCCCTGCTCCGCCCCAGCCAGAGCTACTCACAGGAGGCCCCAAGGAGGCAGAGCAGGGTGAGGAGGATCAGAGTCATGGCGACGCGTGCCAGCTCGGCGGGCTGCAAGGCTTCGACTGGCAGCCCCCGTCCCCGTGCAGGTGTCCCCACTCTGCAGGGTGGGCCGAGCCACCAGTATCGAGGGAAACCAGCTGCCAATGGACTGGGGCAGGTGCAGCCTCTGATAAGGAATGTGGTAGCAACCGTCTCCCCCACCCTTTGAGGCGCACTCCCGAAGCGGGGAGAAAACACAGGCATCCTGTGGCTGGAGTATGCTAATGCTCTGCAGGCCTGGCAAAGCCTAGCACTTTTGGCCGAGCTCCTGTCTGGTCTTGGCAAGCAGCTCCGGCTGGTACGGGTGGCAAAATGGGGGCAAGCTCCAAGAAGCTCGGTGCTCAGCAGGTGTCAAAACAGGCAAACAACACGTTAGAAGGAAACCGGGCACATTTACATGTGCATTTACTGCACATTCAATTTACTGTGCAGTAACTTAGGAAGTAGGTTTGGGCCGGTGTCTACATGTGCAGGAGTTAAAGCACAGTAATGCTTGGGACTGAAGTTAGTTCCAAGTCAGTCCACACACACACACACACACACACACACACACACACACACACACACACACACACACACACACACACACACACACTCTGTTACTGCGCCACAGGGAAGAGTGAGGCAGTGGGATAGGCACCCAGGGAAGTTATGGACCCCCCATCACCGGAGGTTGGATAAGGGATGCTCTAGACATAGCAATGCCTATATTCTACCATGGGGATGTCCCAGGCTCCTGGGCTTTGCTGGTTGCCCCCACGGCCCTTTCTGCTCCATGTGCCAGGGGGTTTTAAGCCTCCCCCAGAGGCATTGGGTGTTGGCCCCAGGCTAGAAGGGGGATGGGGACTGGGCTGTGCCAGTGCTCCTGCTGGGACCAAAGCTGGTGGGTCTTGCCCCTCTACTGATGCCAGATTTGGAGTCAGGAATGAATTTTACCCCTGGTCAGATGGGCATGGACTGGGGGGCAGGGTTGCCTTTCTCTGTAGCAGGGCACAGCTTCAACCTGGGATCTCTTGAGCGTATGTCAACAGCCTGTTACAGCAGCAGGACGTTGCTTTACCTGTGGCGGGTGCAGGTGTGATGTCCGCGGTGTGGCAGGATCGACGGTCATCTTATGTAGAGCTGGGATTATGGCTTGGATCCTGCGTCGGGCAGGGGGTTGGACCAGATGTGATGTCTGCAGCTCCCCGCTTCTCCGTAACGTCCACGAGCGCCTTCCCTTCCTTCAGCATGGAAGTGAGGTTGGCCTCGTCTTGGAGGTTTCTCCACATACTGCCTTTCGTCAGAGGCTCTTCCTGACCACCTCGATGATCTGGCAAGCACGTCCTCTTTCTCCTTCCTCTTGACTTGGCATCATTCACCTTGTGTCTTGTGGACAGTCCACCCCGAGCCAAACGGGTCTGCAATAGGAGGAGAAGCCAGGGTTCAGTCCTCGAGCTCTGGGGCAGGACATGTCTGGAAAGGGAATAGCAAAGGGAGAACCCCTCCACCCAAGCCTTGGGGCTGCAGCTGGGCAGAAATGTGGTGAATGGGCCTCGTGCTGAATTTTGAAAGCCACCTGTTGATTTTCCAAAGTCCCTTCAAAATGTTTCTGACATAAACACTGAAAGGGAAACTCCTCTAATGAACAGCTTTGTTGGTTGGTAGAAGGGTCCTTGGCAAACAGAAATCCTGAACCAATGGCTCCAGCTATTTTACTGAGAAGAAAAATAGAGGGAGGAGGTGGCGGGGCGGAATATATCCTTTTAATGAGCCAGTTTGCTGATTAAGGGGTGGGTGGGGGGAGCAGATCTTTTTAATGATCCAGTTTGCTTTTTGCTTCTGAAAAAGAACTGGACATTTTACACCAAGATCTTTCCCAAAGCCAAACCCTCTACTTCTCTTTAAACCCAAACTTTTGCTCTCACTTGACACCTCCTTCCCCTGGAGGACGAAGGGAAGGCGTCATAGGGAAATACCTGGGCACACTTTAGGGGTGCAGCACGACCACTTGTGCATTTGTCGGGGTTTCAGCAGCAGCTGGTGCATTTTAATTGTTAGGTGTGAGCTAAATCCAGGCTCCACCTTGCAGCTGGGATGGGATGGGATGTTGAACTGGGAGCAGCTTTGCTAGATTTGTAGCTTCCTTCATGTATCGCTACTAGGCTACACCAGCTGCTGTCCTGGTGGACCTTTATTTCTCCAGCTGAAATAGCCTCAAGGGGATGTGTGCCCTCAGGATTGCTAGCCTGGCATTGCATGCACTCCCCCAAATTGTCTCTAAGGCTTTTGGGCTTTGCTGGGTGCCACAGAGGGAATCCCTTCCCCTTCTGCTGCTGCATGTGCCAGGGGGGTTTTAGGTTGTAGCCATGTTCATCTCAGGACACAGGCACTAGTTTTTTTGGGTCAACGTGATCTCTTTTACAGTTGGTCTAATAAAAGATATCACATTTATCCAAGGAACCTTGCCTGCCAGGGGGTTTTTAGGCCTCCCTCATTGGCACTGGGCCCAGGACGAGGATGGGGACCGAGCTGCCTGGGGAGATAAGCCAGCACAGGTGTGGTGGCAAACGGGTGGTGTGGACGCATTTGAAGCCCTTTCGAGCAGATGCCAGAAGTTGATGCCTATGACCCTGGTGTGTAAAGGAGCCGGGGATAGTCAAAATGCTGCAACGCTCCAACCTTTAAACACCCAGTTTTAAAGTTGGAGCAGCTTTGTAACCCTTTTGAGCCCTTTCCACCTCCAGGCAGGGGGCTGTGAACTGACCCCCTGCCTATCGCCCCCTGACATGGGGTCTGCCCCACTGGTGGCAGAAGAAAAAAAGACCAACTTGCTCCCAACCCCATACCATAAACTGGGATGAACGTGCCCCCCTTAAGTTACCTTGTTTTTAACGTGAAAAAAAGATCCAGCTCAGCTAGATTTCTTCTCCTTTTCACAAAATAATTTCAAAAACCTGTTTCAGAAAATAGATTGCTGATAGGCAATGAATTGCTTTTAAGCACGAAAACACACGATGATTATTTCTAGATTGCTTCATTATACTGGTGCATTGTGCAATCCTGCTGAACGCGGCTGACACGTCTTGGGCAGACGAGGTTCTTTGGGTAAGTGCGATATCTTGTATTACACCAAGTAAATAGTCAGAAAAATTGCTCTTTGCCAGCTTTCAGGCACACGCGCCTTGCTTTAGGCATGGGGGGAGTCTGCTGGTGTTTCGTGCTCTCCCGAATGGGACAGCAGCCGAGATGCAAAATGCAGGTCTGTGCAAACGCAAGTATGTGGTAGTGAGGAGGGAGACTATAGGTGTGAGACAAGTTGGGCGGAGAGGGGAAGGTACCTCCCATGGCGTCCCATGGTCTCCGAGCCTCACTGCCATCATTGCAAATACAGCAGACCGTTGCACAGATCAGTAGTTTGCATTTTCACAGACCTGCATTTTGCACGTCGCCTTCTGTTGCGCCCTGGAGAACACGCAACGCCAGCGGACTCTCCCTGTCCCCGAAGAAGGGTGTTTGTGCCTGATAGCTTGCAAAAAAAAACCCAGACAATTTTCCAACTGTTTAGTTGCTCTCATAAAAGACATCGTATTTACCCCAAAAGCCTTATCTGCCTGTGCCCTTAGACCCACCCGGCTGCTGTGTCTTTGTACTCCAACGCGACAATCAGCAGTAACCACCTGCGGTGAGACGAGCTGTGCAGCTTGGGTTAACCCTTAAAACTCACCATCCCAAGAAGTGTCCTGTAGACGCGTCCCCTCTCCCCCAGCTCTCTTGATCGCCTATAGTTTTATCACCGTGCCTCCGCACCCTTCCCTTTTTCTTCCCGACCACAAGGCCCCCATCCTATCCCTGATCCCAACACGCTCACACATTGCTCTCCTTCCTTCAAGACCCCCAAAAGCTCCCTGCTTTGTCTCCTCAGGCCCCATTTCTCGGTCTCCATCCTGGGCATCTCAGGGCAGAGTGTGGAAAGGTGTTAATCTCGGGGATTATGGGAGGCATACCAAACCATGGTTTGGGACAGGGGTTGCGGGGTCGGCCTGGAAGGTGGGACCTGTAAGCTTGCCCGTGCTCGGGCAGAGAAAAAAGAGCTGCGAACAGAGGTGCAGGATAGAAAAAAATCACAGGTTCATAGCAAATGAGGGTTAGAAGGGATCTCGAAGGCTGTGTAGACCAACCCCGTGCTCAAGGCAGGACAGTCCTCAACCAGGGCTTTGTTCAACAGGGTCTTAAAAAGCACCGTCAGCTCATGCTGGCTCGCATTGGACGTGGCTGCCAGCCATCGACTTCATAAAGACCCAGCTGCTACCGGCCGGAGGGTCTCCCTTCGCTGCCGCCAGGAGCTCTGCGCAGGAGGGTTAAGGGTGGGCTGGAAGCCGAAAGAGGCCAGGCCTGTTCAGTGCAGAAGCAGGAGGAGGAGACGGGCTTACAGAAGAGCCAGTGGGGAAGAGAAAGTCAACAGGGGTTTTACTATTTACGCTCGCTCTGCCAGTTCGAGAGCGAGGGGCCAACACGTGAAAGCAATAGGCAGCAAGTTTAAAACGAACACAAGGACGTCCTTGTTTCACCCGGCGTGTCGTTCCGGCGTGGAAATCATTGCCCCCAGGTGTGGTGGAAACCGAGATCCACCAAGGGGCTGGACACGTGCGTGGAGGACAGGGGCATCGGTCGCAGTTGAGCATGGGCGTGAGGGGCACGGCCTCTGAATCAGACCTTCCTAGACTGGAAGTGCTGGAGGCTGCAAGCGGGAGAGGAAGGGGGGAAAGTAGTGTAAGCCTTGCACGGTGGGAGCTGCTTTCTCAGTTGGTCTATCTTTTGTTTGGCCTCCGCAGCGCCTTTCAGCCGACCCCACGCGCTTGCTGTGCACCAGAGCCGGTCTGCAGACCGCTCATCTGCTCCTGATACTTGGGGGAACTTTTGCAAAGTTAGCGTAGCCTCCCTGAGCTTACCATGCGATGCCCCACAAATTATCCCGCCTGCTGGATCCATACCCAAAATGACTTGGGGATGCCACTGTTTTCAGTAATATAACTTTCTATTCCTTCTTCTGGAACCTAATTCCCAGTTGGAAACCCCGCCCCCCCCCCAACCAAAACAGTCTCTTTTGGGTTGTTGGTTGTCGCTGTGTTGGCTTAAAGACATAGGTAGATAAGGCTCTTTGGGTAAAAAAGTCTATTTTTCTGGTTTCACAGTGCTCCTCAAAAGCTTTCATTACCTTCTTCGGTTGTCTGTGTGTGGCTTCTTTGTGTAGTTTTAGAAGTTAGGTAAGCACCTGTACGGGATGGCTTGCAGCAGGATAATCCTGTGTTCAGCGAGAGAACCTATACGATATCCCAAAGTGCCGTTCAGATCGTCTCTTCTATGCTTCTGTGATCAGCAGCTCGGGGATTGGGCCTTTCCTGTAGAAGTGTTTCCACTCCTTTGCCATTTATCCCCACGAGACTGGAAAAGCCAAGCTGCCTGGCTCTGCCTCAGCTCCTACAGCCCACAGGGCCCGGGGCAGGGGTTGCACGGCTGAAGAAGTCGTGACAAAAGGGTCCTGTTGGCTTTAGGAAGTTTGTGCAACGAGCTGCCGTACTTGCAATGATGCTAGTAAAGCAGCAACCGGCCGGCTTCCAGGTTGCTTCCAGAGCCAGCTGCAGTGCAGTTCCTGCACAGCTGCTCCGCGGTGATATCAGATTGAAAGGATGAAAGCATGATAAAACAACTCTGCAACCAGTGGGGAAATGCAGACCGTCAATACAAGGACAAAATCCATGGAGCAGGGAGCAGTACCCCTCGACACTGAACATGCTAGGCAGTCAAGCAGTGCCAGCCATGGGTCTGGCATCAGTGCAACTCCTAAATACCCTCCCCATGAGGCAGGAGGGAGGAAGCGTGGCTTGGTCCTTGTCAGGTGTTTTAACGGATGTCTTTGAGGGAGATGGCTACCGAGAAGGTAAGCTCAAGCTCAAACTAGACCCACACGCCCAGACTATAGGACTCCCGAAATGCAGAGCACCACGAGCCGTTCCAAGAGGAGCTAAACAAGCCTAAACACGAAGGGGCATTATTAACCCACTGGGAATTAGCACTGCCGGCATCAGCAACTTGGCAGGGGTAAGAAAACCATCGGGCAAACCGAGGATCTGTATGGACCCAAAACCTCTTAACAGGGAACTGGGCAGGGGGGAAACGTCCCTATCCATTGCTGAGTGCTGTCCGAACTATCAAGGGCAGAAGTGCTTACGACGTGCGATGTAAAGAACGGATTCTGACTTATCAAGCGAGACGAGCCTTCAAAGCATGTGACAACTTCAGCAGTGCACGTAGGCAGATAGCAGGGAGTACGAATGCCCGTGGGGATAAGTCCGGCCCCAGAGGGCTTCTGATGCAAACTGAGTCAGCCATGCAACCAGATGGACTTTGAGTAATTGGGACTGTAGCTGGTATCCCTGGTGGGGGGAGGACTTAGCGAGGAAAAGGCTACCCGGGACCATAGTGCTAAGTGCTGCCAGCTCTTAAACAGGTGGAAGGAGCAGAACCAAACCTAAACAGTGAGCCGCGTCCATCCTCTCCCCTTTGGCTAGATGCGTCACTGGCCGGCAGGCAGGTCTTGATGTTATCAGGAGAGCCTGGACGGACTATTTTCCCCCATTTCCTCCAAGGATATTTGATAGGAAACCCCTTCCCCTCACTTCCCTGGACCCTTTGCAGCCAGAAGAGTTTCACATCCTCAAGATGGGAATCATTTTCCAGCCCACTCCCTTCCTCCAAGGGAAGCATGGTCCTTCCCAAGCCCCAGGTAACATTCGGAGGGGGAAGGAAACAGCCCGGTACGGGGGGAAACCACCCCACATGAAGCAGGGTGAGGAACCCCTGACCTGCGAACATTTGTCTTCCAAAGCATGCTCTCTCTTTCCTAGACAAGTAGGGGGATGCCAAACGTCTAATTAGGGCCACCCCTTCATTTAATCCCTGCTGCACCCTGTGGGCATCTCAGCCAGGTTTGGCTCAGCTCCCCAGGACTCCCGTCTCAGGGCCAGGACAGAGAGTTAGGTTGGAAAACAAGGACCCTTGATCAGCCTGCTTTTGTGGGCTGCTTAGTCGAAGCCACACCTGGAAACAGGCACATCTGCAAAGAGCACGGGCACGTGTCTGCTGGCCGAGCATGAGGCTATACCTGAAGCAGCGGGAGAAGGGTGCTGCCAAGAGCCTGGAGACAAAAAAAGGGGCAGCGAGCTGAAGACCAAGGCAGGCACCTTCCGGGATCAGCCATCTGCTAGGGGATCAAGCAGAGGACATTCGGATTGCATTTATGCACCTAAATCCCTTCAGGCCTCTCCCAGGTGGAATCAGATCTAACCCTTAGTTCGTGTTGTCCCGGTCTTCACTTGTCACCCCAGGCTGCGGAGGGGTCCGTCCCCCCCCACCCCCCCGACCTCCACTTGGCAAAAGCCCTGGGTGTGGAGAGGGTGAGTGGGATCCCCGAGTGCAGTCAAAAGCCAGCAAGGCCTGGTGTGCAGCATGGCTAAGCCCCATCGGGAGCTACAGCCAACAGCGAGCAAAGGAGGCATGTGGCCAGCCTCGCATCCGGCCTCCCCAACCAAGGGCAGCTTGGCTTCAAAGGCATGCCTTTGGGGTCCCAGGCGGTGACCTTCCCTGGCCTGCCACCAGCTCCCCTCGGTCGAGGCTGATTGGGATTCGAGTCCAACATACAGCCCTCTCACCCACGCCTGCGGCTTCTCCGCCCCTTGGAAACCCAATGGGCAACAGGCATCTTCAAGGCAGGCAACACCAAGTCCCCTTCCTCTCTGTCCTCCTCTGGCCCCCTCCAACCAGGCCTCCCCCCCAGACAATCAGGAGGGTTGCTTAAAAATTGTAAAAGTTTATTTATTTTTTTTAAAAGAAAAAACCTGCGATACGGGGAAAGAGGAGGCATGGACATTTCCTAACTTGTGAGCATTGACTCGGTTCAGGGGAGGCTAATTCAAGCTGTCATAGGCACATGGAGGGGTTAGGAAACGATCGGGGAAATGGAGACGAAGGGAGTCCCGGCTGGTGTAGGCCAACAACGTGAAGGCTACGAGCTGCTGCGATTGCGCTCCATAAATACAGCAGGAAGGGAGAGATTTCAAAGCTCAGGGAGGGGGTTAGCTCAAGAACAAGTGATTCAATATTGGCAGTGAGTGACTTTTGGCTGAGCGCTAAGCCATGGAAAGCCCTTCCGAAACACCTCCCGGGAGCAGGAGGCAGGGTGAGGTGAGATCGTACGGGCTGGAGAGGAAGCTCGATGGGTCGATGAATGAAACTGTAAGCCTGGATGCCCGTAACAGCAGCAGGCGGGATGCAATGATCCACAAGGCACCTGCTGGTTGTGCGGTCCTATGGGGGTGTCTACACGTGCATTTAAACGCACCTAAATTTAATGTGCGTTAGCTTAATGTGCACTAAGCGGGTGTCGGAGGGCATCTACGTTAACGCTGCAACGCTAACGCATGCAACGCTAAAGCACGTTAACGCTGTGCATGGACTGATCTGGGACTAAAGTTAATCCTGAGTCAGTCCACGCATACAGCATTAAAAATGCACTTTAATGCATATGCACATATTAATGCACTTTTATTCATGCCTAAATTTAATACTTGCATTTGAGGGTATCAAATTTAGGCACAAATAGCCTAAATTCGCCATTTTTAATGTGCATTAAGGATGCACGCGCGTAGACGTGCACCCCATTACTGCATTAACTCTGGTCAATGCGCATTGAAGTGCCAGGCATCCAGGTGGTAGCTGTACTGGTCCACAGGCAAAAGGAATCAAAACTCGTGGAAGAGGTGAGATCTTGTATTTTATTTAATTCAATATGACTTTTCTACTTAGGAGAAGTTTTACAGTCTCTGCTGAATTGCACTCTAACGAAGGGCGAGTCTGCCCGAAAGCTTGCAGATAAATACAATAATTTGCTTGCAACTATCTAGTTCGCCTAATAAAAGACACCCCCTCTTCCACGGGTTTTGATTCATTAAAGCGTCACGTGTAGACGTGCCCTATGTGATACAGCTAACGTGTTGCTGCAGGAAGCTGTCAAAGCAGACACCCCTACACTAATGCTGGCAGGTGCTAGGGAGGGTACGGGCCGTGATGGATCGCTCTAGACATGCCCCATGGTCCAGTTCTCCCAGTATTCACTGGTTTGCAGTGGCAGATCCTGGAGGTTTGAATAAACCTCCTCCCTGTAAAGGATCTGCCACTGCAAACCAGTGAATACTGGGAGAGATGGACCACGTGGCACTCATGCTTATGACAGCGGTGTAATTGCAGGCTTCCAGCCCCATTATGGGGAAAAAAAAAGGAAGGATAAGGAGAGACCCCTGTGAAACCAGGACTGTTATGGCCAAAAGGGGCAGGCCCTGGAGCTATATAAACCCAGCTTCAGGGAAGGCAAGAGCACTCTGGGCCTCAGTGCCGGCCAGGGGAGCTCCCTTAAGAGAGCCGTGAGCAAGCCCAGGGGGCTGGAGCTGGGGCAGGCAGCAGGCTTGAAGGGAAGGCTTGGGAAAAAGGCACCGCAAAGGGATTGGAGTCGATTTTAACTCAGCTTTTTTGCAAGGCAGACCACCGGCTGGTAGGAGTCTTGCCGCGAGGCACCGGCGGGGGGTTAGGAGGCTGCAGAAGACGCTTTGGGCAAGCGTCGAGTATTTTATTATTTTGCAGGGACCCCATTTGGGCCAACGCTCTGTGCAACTGCTTCGGAGGCAGCACAGCCTGGGGAGTCGCTTAGGGAGGTCCCCGGGGCGCTAGATGGGCAACTCGGCAAAGGCTGAGCACCCCGGGCTGGCCAAACGCACGCAGGCATCGGGGGCTGCAGGGGATGGGGGGGAGAGGAGTGGGC